>JAMKCH010012671.1:0-79158 GCA_023653785.1 Ophioderma brevispina
TCGCCGAGGAATTGAAGGGAGGGCAGGTTGAGGAATTCATGAACGAGCAGACAAGCAATTCGGCTGACTCCAAACGTAAGAAGAAAAACTATGACCGGCACGCAGGAGGAGGCATTCTCAAAACTGGGAAGTTGTCTGGTTACTCCAGAAGAAGAGGAAACCAGGGTGTATAAGAATGTTGAGCTCAATGGGATGGAATTATTAGTGACCCATGTATTGACCGATGTCTTGTATAGAAATACCAGAAGTCACCCAAGAAGAAACCAGCGGTAGACATGGGATGGCTGAAGCTCTATCAAAGATCCCCTTGAAGTCATGGCGTACGCAAAAGATACCAGAAGAACCAGCAGGAACAAAAGAAGATAGCCGGGAAGCAAGTGAGGAAAGGCAGGGTTACAGAACCGAGGATAGCCAGGAAGCAAATGAGGAAAGTCCGGGTACAGAACCCGAAGATAGCAGGAGAGTGAGGAAGAAAGGCAGGGTCAAGAACCCGAAGATGACCAGGAACCAAACGACCGGAACTCCGGGTGCAGGACGGAACCCGAAGGCATAACCAGGAACAATGGAAAGGTTTGCTACGGACAATGTGGAGAATGGAGTAGTTGTTCGCCGGCGCTCTAGAAGACTCCGCGGTCCAGCTGTTACCGGTTCTGTTAGGTTAGAATAATTGATGGGGCGCAAGCGCCAAGAGCGTATCAAACTAGTTAAGAGAGCGAGACGTTTGAGTGGATTCAAGCCATCCCCCTCACACAGATTGGAGGAAATCAGAAGGGAGGATCGTTCTAGGACCCACGTTCATTCTACAAGGAGGTGATCAAACCCCGTGATTCTGAAGTCTATGGAGGGTGGAATGGTATTTATATTATTTGTAAATTTTGTATGAAGTGATGCGTCGGCCTGGTTTTGTCGGGGACGACAAAGGCCGGGGGGGGCTGTGTAAACAAAATTTACCTTGTAGCACGGCCCCGTTGCTGGCTGGTGATTCCCCCTCTTTCCGCTGTGTAGAGTTGCGGCATTACTACGCTTGGGGATTTCCCCGGCCCTATTTGGATGCGGTAGCTAGACTCAGCGGATTTGGGACGGGTTTTAATGCAGATGTTTAGCAACGGGCTCCTTTCAGGATCCTATTTGGGGGTGACGTCAGGTTTAGCGTAGGTTCCGAATGGGTGTCGGCCCCACGTGAACGTTAGCGTATATTATGGGATGGACCCGAAGGTGTTTGCGGGGAAATATGTGGGTTATTGCTCGACTGTATCCCGTTGTACAGGTTTGTGTTTGTAAACATGATGTAAGTTTGTTGAATTTGATGCTTGCCTAGGGACGTAAAGCAATGCTCACATCGTCCCTTTTCCGTAGGGAGTTCATGATCATGTAGGGATATTGATAGAATTCTGGATGTTCGTAAAGGAATTTTTAGAGAATTGTTTTGATTGCCAAATGGTAGGAAGAGCCACTGCTGGGCCTGAATCGTCCTCGATTAGAACCAGACCCCCCCTCGCCAATTATTATGTCAGATATGAAAGAGTTGTCATGCAAAAACAGCATTGTGTAATGGTAGTAGGCAGTGAATATTTATTATGATAAACCATCATGTCAGTAATTTACCATTTCATCGCATATCATTCCAAATCATTAATCATTGAACTTGTTACCATTCAGTCATCAACATCCCAATCACCGATCATTACATCACGAATAAGCATATAATTGTGCCTTATGCTGTAAATATGGTTTATGATTCTCAGGCGAATACTGTGAATATTATTATTTGATATTGTTGATTTTACACTGCCTCCGTATAGTTGTAAAAAAGGATCCAGCATTATTATTGATCACATATTTTGAGCTCGATGATGATGATCGATTTTTGATATGATGATTATACATACACTGCTACTGCCTCAGTAATTGTAGCCAAAGAGGACCCTCCAATTATTGTAAATATTGGATGATTATTGACTGTACACGATTCAGAAACTGGCTAGTGACTGCCTTTTCATTATTGTGAGATTTGATGACATTGGTTCAGACATGTTTCAGTAATTAATGGCCAAATTGATCTCAGGTTTTTATAATATTCTGGATGTTTCATTACATTCTTTCCAGTGATCAGAGCCATGATTGTCATTTACTATTGTCATATGTATCTGTTGATGCTGATTTTGATAGAAGTCTGTTTATGAGAATGAACCATACGGTATTTTTAGAAGTTATTTGGAAACATATCGGACAGTAGGTGTAGTTTAGGTGCTAATTTGCCATATCAAAGTTCTTGCCAAAATGATTGTATATAAAACAAGCTTCTTACAGGCAATAAGTTGCCCGATGTAAGTGTTTAAGGCTTTTTACAAGGAAGTGAAAGCATTCTATTTTGATATGTGATTATGTGCATAGGCAAAGATGTTTATAACTTATGTGAGATGTCATGCTTATTGTACTTTGTACAAACAGTACAAGATTTCTATACACCATTCTGTAAGGCACATAAAGTGCAGGAACTTGTAGTAGTACTTTAGTGGATTTCTTAAGTAAATATAAATAGAGTAAACCAAATAGTGTGCCCCATACATTTGAGTAAATTGGTAAGGATTAGGGATTATAATTTGGTATGATGATTAAAATAATATCAAGTTGGTCACCCTAGGGAACCATGGGGTACCCTTGAAAGGTAATGAAGGTATTAATGTGGATTAGGGGATACCAAAAAGATTCCTATGGGATTCCAGGGGATTTTCCTATGGACATGGATCCACTGAGAAGATAACCACTGCAGATGAAGGATTAATTCCTCCAGTGGGTTGGCTATCTAGGATCTAGATAGTTGGCCTACTGTTGGAGTATGCCAAACAGATATCACTTAATCCGGGAGGATAAAGTACATACCCCATATAGAACAGGATTGAACATGATCCAGGAATATCATGTCCAATGGATGTCAGAGGTTCCTGCCATATAGGATTAACTTATCAAAGGGGATAATACCATAGGATGACATGATCCAGGAATATCATGTCCCTGGATGTTGGAGCTTCCATACCATATGATTACAGTGGAGGATAATATCATATACATAGGATTGACATGATCCAGGGATATCGTCCCCTAAGGACTCCAGAGGATTTATATAGTATGGTTAAAACCAGGATAAAACCGGGTGATCATATCACCGTGATGTTTATTTCCATACCTGTGGAGGCTCTTGGAATATTTATACTTGTACCTGGTGGTATGTAATCACAGTTGTATTCTGTAATTAGTGATAATACTTAGGAATTGAATTTGTTTGGCTTTGAGTGTATGGGCAGGCAAGTACAATTTGGAATTCAGACAGGTAAAACTAATAGCCATAGAGTCGTCTCTTATCTGTCCAAAACCTGTGGTTCTCAAATATGATACAGCAGAGATGGGTACAACGTCTGGCTGCTTCACTGAATTACGCAAGGTCCTTGTTTGGGACATTGTTGCATCCAGCAGTGCCGGCAGACCCAAGAGGTCCCGGGCGTGTGCCGCTCCCAACCACAGGCAGGCATCCCGACCGGCTCCAGACAAGCCCCATTTCTGCAAGGAACCTTAGATCGGCCAATTCTGATTCTGGTTCTCAATCCATCGAGGCACCGCCACCCAGCCCAAGAGGAGCCAGCTCCAGGTCGGGAGCCGCCCACCAGGTTCAACCACCGACAGATGCCACTTGGCGATGCAAACCTTCCCTTCCACAAGGCGACTATCCTACTACCCAGAGACATGTTCAAGAGGTTGGACTTGCTTCAGAAACTCTCTCTAATTAAGGGGGGGGGGCGGTTGGCAGCAGGGTATTGTCCGACATAGGGGCTCACATTGGACACTTGGCAGCTACGCTCTGATGCTCGCTACGCTACGAAGGATGTCGGTGGAGCAATTCCTGCCAGGATGTACAAGTTTTCCGTTGGTGTTGGACGGAGGCATCCGATGATAAGGCGGCAGGAGGCAATTAACGCTGGATCAAGCTCTTGGCATGGGTTGATCGTCCCATACAGGGCAGGCATACTCTGCACATGAGTAGCACGGGCACGTGCCGGTCGGATCTTAGGGTAAGTGGGCGAGCCCCCCATCTGGTGCCAGTGAGTTTGTTTTAGATTTTATTGCGTGAAATACTTTACTCTTCGTCTTAATAATGTGGGTCTTATAAGAGAGAGAGCGGTCCAAGGTGACCCTAGTAGACAGGGGTTATAACAGTGCTCAAGGGGAGTTCCAGACCAGTACTTAAGCTGACGTTTGCTTTCAAGGTTGCGTAGCTGGAAAAGCACAACGGTGTCGTCGATGATTTGCACGTAGACGGTTTTCCTCATAATAAGGAGTGAGTTCATCCAAAGCTTTGGAGAGGTCTCTCTTCAACAACTGTGGTAGTCGGCATATTGTGCACTAATTCAAGATCGTCGGAATAAATAAAAACGACGGGTTCTGCACTCCTAGGTTGTCGTTGGGTACATATGTTGAACAGGAGAGGTGCAAGCACACCCTTGGGGTAGACATCTGAGCCTAAGCCATCGGCTCTTCTTCGCCTCTAGCTGAAAAAGAACATCCTGTTAGCCAGAAATCCACGGATAAGCTCAGTCACGCGGATGTCCTTGGTAATTTCCAGGAATATGGAGTAGGAATCTGTGATGAACGTGTCGTAGGCTGCTGCGAGTCGACCGAACACAGCCTACGGTTAACAACCCCTCGAAACCATCCTCAATGGGTTGAGTTAGGTTGAGTACTTGGCTTGTGTTGATTTGCATGGACGGAAACCTGCCTGGTTCTGGTATGAGGTGTTCGTATTACACAGGTGCAATACGATTGAGCAGGAGACGGTCAAAGAGCTTGTAGGTTTGGCTAAGGAGTGATATAGGTCTGTAGCTCTTGGGATTGGAGGAATATTCCCATGCTTAGGAGTGCCTAACAGTGTTCCTCAGATCTGTGGGACCTGGGAAATAAGGCAGCATGTAGAGCTCAGAAGGCCATTCCTTTGCGACTGGCCAAGATTTTTAGTTGCCCTCAGTAGAGATGTGTCAAGGCCCTACTGCTTTTCTGGTTGAATTTAGCATACGGCTTCCAATTGGCATGTTGAAGGGGCGAGTGAAACCAGGGTCACCACTCGACCTCTTATGTCTAGTTTGTTTCTTGGGTTTTTGCTGCCTTGCCATTAAAGCAGTTGGTGGGCAACGTGGTTGGGTGTGAATTGGACTGAGGTGGAGGTTATGTTGGATCCCCTCGGAGCTTTCGGATGGTAGGACCATGCTTTCTTGCTGGTAGGGTCATACGGTGGATTCAATTAATTTATTTTAATTTTTTTTTTTTATTTTATTAAAGTGTGCCAGGTTTTGATCTTTTCCTGGAGATCCTCGCCGGACTTCCCCACCTTTATCAGTTGTTTCAGCCGAAAGAAAAAAAGGATAGATTAAAACATGGTGATTAGGTAAATTATGTATTCAGTATACAGCTGGGGACAGACCACATGGTACTGGTAGAAGGAATTTTGTGGTGGTGTGCGCTCTGAGGTTTTGGGGATGGTGTGGCGGATGCTGTGGTGGGTGCCCGGCGTGTGGTGGACTATTGCCTTTCAGATGGTCCATATCGCCCTGGTCACTTGGCAGTGGTTGGCGTTGTGCATCTCCGGGTCATACCATTGCGGAAGTACTGCGTGTTGCGTCGTCAGGAGGTGAAGAAACAAGCATACAACACACACCACCCACACACCCCACATACATATGCGCATACATACACATAATCATATGCGTTATACTATGGCTAAATTGGTATAGTTGCAATGGTGCTATTGATTTTTTCAGAGATTAATATTAGGTGTTTTGGTGTACTACCTTTAAGTGGTGCTACAACTAAAGAGTAGTTAGGTTGAAAGAGTATTATTTATATTTTAAAGAGTTATAGCAGGGGTCATGGACTATGATCAGGAAAGCTACCATTTTCAGGTTATCTAACGGGATTGATATGTATTTACCATTGTACTTAGATTGGTAGTATCTACGCATGGCCTGGAAAACTATAAAGATTGTTATTGGTCATGAGATAAATTGTTAGGATATAGGCCAACTTGTCTATATTTAGCATTCTGCTTATGCTTGAGCATGGACCACATAAGATTACATTTGTTGTTACACATTTGCATGTTAGAGTATTTTAAGTGCTTTACACTGTATTAGGGACAACAAGCCGTGGAAATCATACCCATGTGTCCGACGTAGTGGTTGGTGACATGGGTGGCTGTGCGGTGTGTTTAGGTGGCCATCGTGGGGTGTGCGGGTCGTGGTGAAACCGTAGGGTTCATCCTGATATTATTTTTGATGTCACTTCGTATTGGTCATCGGCTGTGGTGGGCTGTTCGCACCTCCGCACTACACCATTGCACTAGGACACATGGAGTGCCTAGGTTATTCAGTTCTAGTTGGTAATAACATTGCTTGGATGTATCCCGTTGTACAGGGTCGAGGTGTTTGCCGACTGAATCAGATGTGTAGACTAGGAGAAATTGAACAAAACTTATAAAGCAGCCATCACGCGGATCGTCATTTGTGTCCATTTCTCTGGCAAGGGTGGTTCTGTCCTACACGACTTAACCCCGCCCCTACAGACCGCATCCCCAGGAGTGTTTGAACATTGTGTAGGCCGCTGTTCTCCATCGGCCATCCAAACTATCCTGACAAAGAGTAGAGGGGGAAAAGGGGGAAGCGCCGCCACCAGTAAATACAACGTGTTATGATGCCCATAGTTACAACGTAATCATTTGGTCAGAGGATGTAATAACGTTTAATTCTTAATATGTTTGAAACAAGTCAAAACCAATTAACAATAACGTTGAAGCTTTGGTTTCACGTCGTTATTTTACGTTCAATGGTTTCGTATTTTAGGCTCCATGTTGTACGGTTCTGATTGTAGTGAGTTCCCAGCTGCCAGTTAAATGCAATGTTTTTTTACCGGTTTATTTTTAACAGTGCATGGTAACTTGGTTACAAATGAACTTGCGCCAAATGCGAGATAGAAACACAACTACTCTTAAGACCCCGTTATACAATTTTCTAAGTTGGAATGATTTTATATTCACCACACATGCATGTCTATAAAATTCCACTAGGTGGAAAATTAAACACTGGGCAAACTCGACATACGGTCGTTTTAATATTAATATATGGAATAACAACAATAACTTGACAATTAATTAACTTCTAAGGGTGAATAGAAAGGTGCAATGCAACAAAAAATTCACATAACAGTGCGAAAATTTGTTCTTTTCTGTTGGTACAAATGAAGAAATTTCTAAATAATTGGAGTAAGATGATACTCGGCTGCGTGTATCATGATACGAAACGCTCCTAAAATGGGTCCCCCACTTTTTGAAGCAGCTGGGACGGAGTGGATCAGTTAGGGGTTTTCACCCTACTCTTATGCGATGACAATGTACAATTATGGACCTGCGTACACGGGACCGACGGCTAACGCCCTCTGATACGGGATCTTCCATTATTCATTTGCCCAATTCCAATGAACATACGGTATTCCTGTAATTTAATCAATAGCTGATACAGATCAAATCCAGAATTGATTACCAGAATAATCCAGCAATGACCACAGGACCGGGACTCAAACCCGAGATTTATTTTTTTTTGTTTAACGGTTACCTACCACTTAGACCATTCTCTCCCACAGGTAATGCGAGATGATGTAATGCATGATGATGTAATTTATGGGAATCCAATTGTACAGTGCAAGGTTGTGATTTTATTATGCATTTGGTGCTGTTTTATTCTTAGAGATAGGTGGAACCAGCTGTGAGATGAAAAATCGTGCTCACTGGACTCTTTGTGAGCCAGTAGCAATAGCTAGAAGCTATAGCTAATTGTGATCTGCAATAATGGTAAACATACCATGAGTACGGTGTCATAGTGACAGGGTATATTACATTTTAGATACCACTTGAACGAAAAGCTTAATTATTCTACTGGCTGTCATCGTGGTAATTATATCCCGGAAGAATGATATACTGTGAAAATAGTGGTCTTCAGGGCCCAACCCCGTCGTCTTGACGCTTGGACAGTTTATGCCTTCAGAACCGAGACGATGTCCCATGGAATATACCGTGGATTTTAATAAGAACTGCACGCTGTCATTTTGGAGCCTCAATGTGCGTGGTAGAACATATATCAATTGAACTGCACGCTTCTTTTAATTGTTGGCATAAACGTCGTCACAATCTTAAAGGACATTTATGTAAGACATGAAATCTTGACATTGAGTGTAATATTATTGAACTGTAATTATGTTTTGGACACTCATATCACGTGTGCTCAAGTCTCATTTGTTTGTTAGTCTATTAAACCATGGGACGTGGACCAAATAACCAACTTAAAAATTCTGTAGCTCCCCATCTGGGGCGAAGGGAAAACCAGTGTAAATTCATAATTAAATATTAACGATCACATAACTGTCTGTCCCCCCCAGTTTCCCTCACCATAAACGGCACATTTTCTTTTTCTCTAAAAATATATAAATGTCACCCTCAATTCTTCCCAATATCAGACCAATGGATATGTAATAGACTTTCAGCTAACCATGAGCTAAGATATTACAATGGGTCGGGTATGTAGGGCCATTGTTATAGCCAATGTGTTATCACCTCCAGATTCGGGTTGAGTGACCAATCCCGTCCCACATCCCTGCCACATAACAACCATGTACATTATATATAAAGGCGTTGACACTAATTTCTCCTGAATCCAAGATTGCCGCTAAAGTGGCGTAATAGGCTGGGGGGCAGGGGGGCGGTTGCCCCCGGGTTGGGGGGGGGGGGGGGGGGGGGGGGGGGGGGGGGGGGGGGGGGGGGGGGGGTGGGGGGGGGGTTGACTACTTTGGCCGGTGAAAAAAATTGCAAAAATGCAAAAAACACATGGCTAAATCACCGTTTTTTTTTCGCCCTCTACGGAAAAATTGGCCTTTTGACTCCCCCTGAGAGGGAAAAGTTTCCCAAGACCTGGGAAATTTTGCCCCCTCAGAGCGGGCAGTCCCGTTATGCCACTCCGCTAAGATGTCTGCAAGGACATATAGAAGGCCATATATCAGCATCCCCTGGCTACTATACGGTCGGTTTTGGTGGCCTTTGCTAGGTTTTAAGGGTCAATAAAGTAATTTCTCTCATTATCTAACATCTGAAATCCTTCGTTTATACATTGAAATCCAAGAATGGCTTGCCAAAATGCTTCCTACAACATACAAAAAGTTATATCTCCATTTCTGGAGCAGCTATGACTTTGTTTTTGGTGTTTTTGGGGCAAGAATAATTTATAATCTTTAGCCGTTGCATGAAACACCTTCCGTTGCCTAATATCAGGGCGTAACCAGGTGGGGGGCAGGGGGGGGCAGACTGCCCCCCGGACAACTAAATGGGGACGGAGGAGCTACAAATGGGGACGAGAAAAGGGGGAAAATGGTCTACCCCGTCGAGCGAAGCGAGCCGGAAAAAATGGGGAACATTCTTGAGGTCTTGCCCCCCCCGGAGGCCAAGGTCTGGTTACGCGCGGCCTGCTAAATACTATATAAATCCACATGACAATCGATCATACTACTAGTTAAAGAGCAGGCACTTTGTCCTTAGGCATGGTAGGACTTGTACTGTTGCCATAAGTGTACATTTCAACAGCTATGTTCTCACTGTGAATTCAAAACCCTGACTCCATCTGTGTTTGTGATTACCCTTAATATCCGGTATGGTCAATGTGTGAGAGGTCAGAGTTTCAAGTGACTTTGGGAACGTGACTTTATGAATAATGCTAACATCTCAATAAACTGTCTAAAAATCTATGGCTGAATACTCAATATTAATGATTACACCAATTGTCACTTCATTCTTCTTCATTCTTCCTCTCAGTCTGTCCACCACTTTCCTCAGACAGCCCAGTTCTCCCCTCTATTTGGACATTTAACATATCCTATACTCACTCACAACAATAGTGGCAAGCCAGCTGGGAGCCAAGATATTCTGCATTTTGTTGCGGATCACATAGATGATCAGCTGTACATCCACTGTGAATGTCCTTCAGGAATTGTGGTGTAGAACACCACTTGGCACTATCTGGTGTAAGGGACTAGTTTTGGAATTGTCCCTTGGAAGGCTATCCATAGGTGCAATGGATCAAGAGGGGTGGGTCTTCATTTAATGCTGCCTTCCAAATACATACTTGCAAATGGTCATGCGCTTGAACATTCTCTGTGACTGCGTCGGTAGTGGTTGGCAATGCCTTTCCCCTGATGATGTTGTACGCGTGTCCCTTTTTTTAATTTTGCCCCTTTTGACAATCACTTATCAATCAAACGATCGACATTGTCCCTTGGCTTTGCTTCCATAGCACGCTGTAAATGCGTCGTATCTTATATGTAGACGTCATCCATCTGGGCAACGATAGTTCCAAGCTTATCAAGTTTAAAGCCTCTCAACATCACTTTAAACTACAATTTTGCTTTGGCCAATCCTCCCAGTGAGCTACGGGTATAGCAACCCAAGCATATTAGCGGTGCGCATTTGTGGCTCTACCTTCGGCATGTTCTTGGCAGTTTGCCCCATTGGTCTATCATGTAGGCTGGGTCTGGTACCCCGCCATCCAGTTGACAAAGTTGAGTTTACTGATAATGCACAAGTACAATAGCAGAAAACCATCGGTGTCATCACAGATTACTTGATGCAACTGGTCGTCTAATTGGCAACAGTTTGCGACTGTGGGTATAATACATCAGCCATTATTTTGTTTTGAGATCAGTACACTGTACCACAAGCCCCTTGTTGTCTTCATCGGGATCAAGCTGGTTCCTGTCACTGCAAGTCTGTGAAAGTTTTGCCAAATTAGGTCGACAATCTGAACTTTGTTCCAAGTAATATTAAAGGTCGACCTGCTAAGGTGGCAGAGGGGTATTTGGACTGAGTTAGTGATGCCTGTTTGCTTGCTAGCCATCACGACCACTTCTAGTACTACCTCTAATGCTGCATGCTTCTTCTTATCATGTCCAAACACCTGGTTTTCAAATATCCAGCCAGAGGTGTGTACAAGGTCTGGCTGCTTCAAAGAATTCTGCAGCTTCTTGGCTGTGCATTGTTGTAGCGTCCCGATCCACTCGCAAGCCGCCCCTACCTCCGCAATAAACCCCAGAACGGCCGGCCAAACGGTTTCCTCAACCTGCCGAGACACGCCACTCAGCGCAGCCCACAGGAGCCACAGAGACGGAGACGCTCACCAGTTCAAATACCAACAGACAAACCACTTGATTGATAGCAAGCCTCTCTCTCCACAAGCGACCACCTCCGCACTCCCTAGAGATTGTTTCGCAAGGTCGGTTGGTTTTGCTTATGCTTTACGAACCTCTCTCTCTCTCTACTATACTCGATTCATCTGATATGTGACCCAGTACCATTCTTTTTCTTGCGGAGGTGAAAAATTCAATGGGGCGCAGGGACTTCTGAATCATTTATTGCGAGAAATGTATACACTATAGTGCGTTTCCAACATGATGAATGTATTCATTGTGGCAGGTGAGTGAGTTTAAATGACTGGAGTGTCCTCCAGATAATCCGGTTGTGCACGTGCATTTGAATTCTTGCATTTTTTCTCCCGGTAAACTAGTTGACCACCCCATTTCCGACTGTAATTGAATATTGTCCAACTCTACAGGGGGCCGAACGAATCACGCGAATCGACTATAGATTTTAGGGGGGCGGTTAGCAACTGGCCCCTGTCCAGACATTGGTGCCTCACTCAGATACCTGGCACCCATGCCCCGGCATGCCCCCCTTCCATACCCCTTCGGATATCTGGTCGGAGCGCTCCCGCCAGGAGGCACAATTTTTCCCTGGTGTTGAATGCTGTGTATTCATAGTAGGTCGAATAAAGACCCACGCGCTGACTCAATTTGCCCATGATTTATTTCCGGGAGCCATTGACGAAGTCCTGTACAGTCCCCTTAATTTGGCTTTGATGTTACTCATGCTCCAAAACGTCGGATTGCTGACCATCAGGGGATCAGTTCACAATCAAAGAAATTGATTACAACCAAGTTTTTCATCTTGCTAAGCTCACTTGCCATCTATTGATGGAGGGTACCAGCCCCCGACCGTGATAGAACATTAGAGCAACTGCCAAGTAGCAGGTAGAGAGAGAGTGTCACAAATGCTCGCAACTCTTGCTTTGTCTGCTTGCGATGACGCATACTCACATTTGGGGGATTGGCAAAAGCAAAGGTAGTGACAGGCTTTGTGAAAGGTTTAAACTTGATAAGCTTGGCACAGAATCGAACTGTATGTGTGCGGCAGATGTGCCGTTCGATATGAACACGTGGTCGGCCAAATGGCAAAATGAAATCATAGCCAATGTCCGAAACCATTCTCATGTAGGTTGCCGACCAACTACAGAACATTTCACAAGAATGTCAAGCGTGCCCATTTGTGTCTGAATTTTGGAATGCATCATTAGAAAGAACCCACCCCCCCTGGACCCATGCCCTATTGAAGGCTCAAAGACGAACCAAATAAGTCCCGTCCGCCTGTGACAGTACCAATTGTGACAGTACCACCAGCACCTCCTGAATGTAATTGAAATTTGGATTGAAATGTGGTTGTAAAGTTGACCTCTGTGTTTCTATAGAAAATGCTGATGTTCTTGGCCCAGCTGGCTTGCAAACTTATTTTTTTGTGAGTGTAATAGGATAGGTAAATGCCAAAATAGATAGACAAACTGGGTGGCTGAGGAAAATGGTGGGGGTAAACGGAAGAACCTGAGACTAGTGAGAATTGGGGTTCAAAATTTAATTTCGAGCATTCAGTCAATGATTTTAAGATATTTCATATGGAGGTTTTTGCATTATTCACTTAGGTGCAACGAGAGATTTAAATAACAGGCGTCCCTTAAAAATATGAAAATTTTGTGTTTTTTGCCATAGTCCTAAAGCTTTCTATCAAAATATCGCCCACCTTGAAAGGTTAAGCTGAGAACTGTTTCTTTGTACCAAAATTGTGAATTTGTAATTTCGTATAGGAGCAAATACAAATTCAGCCTAATGTTTTCTATTGAAATAAGCATATACAAATCCCTTTTGTTTTCATGTGATTTATTTCAGAGCCAAAATAAAAGGGGGATTTTATTGAGTGTCTAATCTATTTGAAATCACTACATATCGCAAAAATATAGATGACTTTGGAATCTCTCGTTGCACCTTTAAGACTTACAAACTCATTCCCAATTTTGGGTGACTGTAAACTCTGACCTTTATACACATTGACTAAAACGGGTAAAAGGTGAATCTTTTTCCGGGATCCTTGAATCGCACACTCAGATGGGTCGGTTTAAATGTACAATGAGAACCAGCTAGTGAACAATGTTCACACTTATTGTTATTATTCTAGTTTGTATCGGCGGCCATGTTGGATTTTATAGACAATTTCACACCGTTTTTTAAACTTGTATAAACTAAGGTTTTACTTTAATGTCAAAGGTGTTCTTTGTCCTTAAAACTACTCAAAACCACAAACCAGTCTCATAAATGCTACATAAGCTGAGATATAACTATTTGTATGTTGTTGTAGGCCTTGTGTCGGCCATCTTGGATTTTAATGTAAAGAAGGATTTGAGATGTTGGATAATGACAGAAAATACTTCCTTGACCCCTAAAACCTAGCCAAAGCCACCAAGACCGGCTTTACAGTAGCCCAGGGAGAAGAGACATGGCCTTCTATGTGTTGTGGCGGCCATTTTGGCGGCCTTCTTGGATATTTCAAATTGCTCAAGGGTGCTGCAGTGGCATCATGCAGATCCTGAATCAGTACGTCTTGAAGAGATAGAAACCATCAAAAACATGTGTGGACTATACAGGGGGTTCTGTGCGTTGCACCCGACATGTTTAATTGACCTTTGACATCCCCCGTAGGACGTCGCGATGCGTCGCTAACAAAATGACAATAACTCTGAAACTATTTGACCTATGGGGTGATTGAGCTGCATATCCAGTTAAATCACGGCTGTGTGATCGGAAAAACCCACGGATAGCGACCCAAATTCCATATTAAGCCGGTGAAATGACAATACCTGGAAACTATACGCGTCTCTCAAGAAAATAAGGGGGTAGACAGGATTTCGTTTTACAGCACAATTTTTTAACGCTAACTTGTTTTTGCCCCAAAACTTTCTGCAGTGCCTAAAGATCCGTTTGCGCATATTTTTGCTATGGCGTTTTTATGATAATTAGGCTAAACAAGCATTATGTTGGCGCCATTCAAAACTTGTTTTGCCCCTTAAATCGTACTGATGTAACTGTTTTAATGTTTTATTTCAGCAATAGAAATGAATTGATGTTCTCATATTTTGAGCACAATTTTATGGAAAAGTCCTTTGGGAAAATAGTTTAACTTTTGGAGCGGGAGAATTTGGTACGCATCTTAAAAATCGGCTTTCGGATTGCCATTTTGAATCGGTACAACCGATTTGCATTTTTTTTCTTGTTATGTGGTCGTGTTGATGTACCCCACCATTGGTCACAGTTTTGGTAAAAACCGACAAAGTGGTTTTCAGAGGGGGTCCACATAGACCACCCTTATGCACCAACGGGAGTACAGAAGACACTATGCAAGTGTTAATTCATCACTGTCTGGTTGAAGGGGTTTCATTGTTGCCTGACTTCTCGGACACCGAGAAGTCAGGCAATATAGCAACTACACTGCAAAAACTGGGGTGTTAAAATTTTAACACCAAGTCAGTGTCAAGCTTGTTGGTGTTAGTTTTGGTGTTGAAAATGAGACTTAACAACAAATCACGGTGTTGTTGCATAATTGAATTATGATATGGGGTTCTGTTATGATTTGTTCGAGGCAAGGCGTTATAATAGAAGCACAAAAATAAAAAAATCAAGCATTTTCTATAAAATATCACATGTTACAATAATAAATGTAACACAAAGTTGGTGTTAACTTAACAACAGAGGGAGTGGTCCCGGATTGACAACACAGTAGTGTCAATCTGACACCGTGCCAGTGTTAAAAAAAAATCAAAAAATTATTAACACATTAGTGGTGTAAAATTAACACCAATCAGTGTTATAGCACACATGGTACACAAACTTGCTGTTAATTAAACACTACATGATGAATCTAACACCTGGGAAACGCAGCATAATACATAAAATACAATAATAAAAGGACATATTTGCTCATGCATCCCGGAGCATATCTTGTCTAGACAGCGGAAGATAGATCAGCATATGGAAACAGGAAAAGCTCAAGACTGTCTTGTGGCGCATTACTCAATTAGTTAAATGTAACTAAGAGGATAGAATACAATTTAATAATAAATACAACTTGCAAAAAAAACCCCAGTGAATCACACAAAATTAGTAACGAAAAGTTCAAGACGATGGAACAAGTTTGTTGAGGATAACTAATCAAATAAAACGACCAGGAAAGATGCAAGGAGCAAAATCAAATGAAATGCATCACATATGTCACGAGTCATTCATTGTCAGTAGTTAAATAAAATATGAGAGCGGGAAGATGCCAAAATGGAATTCAGATGGTTTTCAAAGTTTAAGATGAAACCGATTTTTAGTTTTGATGAAAAAACTTAAAAAAAAAAAAAAAAACATAAATAAGTCCTGCGTACGGTATGAGCGCGTTTCTAATTGGCACCAAGCGTTTCCTCTCCTGTGGCAAAACACTACTGCCAAGTGGGGCGGAGCAATACCTTTTTACCATTTACGATGAGATTTCCCCTAGTCATCATGATGGGTTTAGCACAGGAGTCGCGGTTCAGCATTCCGGACAAAATTTGGCACCAATCGGATTAGTGGCGCTGTGTTAGTTGGCAGTCTATGAACGTTGACAAACTGAATGGCGAGCTGGTTTGGGATAAGCGGTTTAGATATGATACCGCAAGGACTTTCTCGAGTCCTCAGTATGGAGTATTGGGGTCAGTGTGTGGTGGAAATTGCGGAAAAGCGAAGATTTACCCTTTTTATATATAGATCAGCATTCTAGTCTACTCTTTGCACTCATTATTTTATCCTGAAGTTCATCTTTCAGCTTAGGTAAAGATTCTTCTTTCAGCTCATCTTGATCTACATATTTCATACCTCGCTCCAATTCTTCCACCTCGGATTGATTGATTAATTTCGGTATTGACATCCAACAGTGGCGTGAAATACCGTCAAACCATGGACCTAATAGAGGGGAGGACCCCAACAACACACCGAGTTTCAAAACCCTATCACGTTGCCGCCTTTTGTTATTAAATCCTAACCACAATCAATTATCGGCTTCGTAAGGTAATGCGATAATTGCCCTCTAAGCAGGAGGGAAAGCGTTCTTCGGAAAGGGCGCGGGGCATACTGGGAAGGATTTTAAACCAAATGGGCAATTTCAGCCAAGCGCAAGAACACATGGAAGGAGAAAAGAAGAGAACATCATAATACGACAACATAGGTTGAAAAATAAATATGACAACTGTAAGGCAATACCCAAACTACGTTTGGAAGAAATGTGATCCTACTGTTTTGGGCGGGAAGTTGAAGATGTTTTCTATAGGTTGAAGAGGGCTGAGTATAATTTTGGTGCACCGCTGGGAAATGTGGGGAAATTGTAAAATGGGGGGGGGGGGGGGAGGTTAGCAAAAAGGTAAATTTGAATGAATTGTCAAAGTACACCAATACATGGTCTCGTTTTAATGATTAAACATGGTTAGCGTCAGGCCGGTAGCCAGGATTGTGTAGGGGGATGACTTTTTACCCTTCAGAGATTCGCCGGGGGGTGAATTTGGCAAGAGTGGTAATTCTACCGAAATTGGGGGGGGGGGGGGTGGGTGGGGCTTTTAGATGGGGCGTGATGCCCCTCGCCCGCTGATTCGGGCTTGGTATAGTTTGCCTAGGTTGCGACCTTAGGTTTAACAGGTTAAAAGTAGAAGATTCAGAGATTTCGAAATATTATTTTTGTGTAGTAAATAAGAGTCAACTAGAAACTTAAGATATCACCAAAAATCCAAAGTTAGAGACGAATCGGATTGATGACGTCACTATGACGTCATAAGATAATAAAATGACAATACGCCTATAGGAAAGAAAACATTGATATTTTGCAAATTTGTGGCAAAATAAATAAATATCTGTAACACTTAAACATTTTCCATCATGTAGAGACGTTATGACGTCATTATGAAATTATGTTCAGTTATGTTGGTACTTCAGTTTTGGTTATCAAAGGAAAGAGGAAACACCTGCTATATATTGCAACTAAAATTAAATGTCTGTGATTATTCCTGTGAGTACAAGGCGTTTTTTGGTTATTTACCTCCCGAAATGGGGGGGGTTGGGTTGCCACACCTATCCACCACTTTGGGATCACCGTTTACCTTTGCAGAAACCCCGGTATGTTTTTTGATGGGAGGGGGGATGAAAGGACCATATATGTCCAATTGGCCAATTCCTTAAACTCATGACACCCCGGAAAATGGGGGTTTTAGTGGGCGGCGAAAAGATAGAAGAGAGCAGCGGGTTAACAACCACCCTCCCTTCGGAAGACGAGGGTTAATATATAAATTTATACAGTTTAATTAGGTATAAAGTCACCACTTATCACACACATAATTCAGATGAAACAGACATTGGAATCAGTTCGACTATCGCTATCAAACAGCCCACAACGGTAACAAATTCAACATACCGAATATATATTAAATATTACCAATTGGTGTGGTTTTCAGGTAGAATTCCACGTATAGGCGCCGCTTGGGCCCCAGTTCAGAAGTTATAACACACCCAACCAGTAACTCCCCACCCCCTGAAATTTGTCTGTCAAGTTCAAATGATTACATCACATACATCATTCAGTTGATCGAATTTATTAATACGATAAAAAATTCGTCCCTTAGCCATGGGCGCCGCCAATTAGACCTTATAGCTACAGCTATACCAGACTCTACTAGACAATGAAAGGACATTTTTGTAAGAATTATGAATTATGTTCCCTGGCAAATTTATTTTCACAATGTCGGACTCTTAAATATGCTGTATGTATGAGAACATAATATAGAAACTATAAACCGACGGATAAAATCATCGACGGAAATTTCTGTTCTAATGTTTTTACTTAAAATGAGGGTATATCTTTTGGAGAGTTAAAATGCGGTGAGTTGTCACTCTCAAAGCAACGCATTTGAAGAATTTAGCAAACGCTGTGAGGTAGTGTGTTGGTAATGATTATTGTCAATGTTTGTACTTGAAGTGGGGAGTTATTTTGAGAGTTAAAATATTGTGAGTTGTTACCTATTCAGAGTATTAGAAGAATTACATTAAGAAAAAGTGTGACGTGGTGTGTTATGACGGTGTTAATGTGTTACTTTGAATTAGGGCAGGTTATTCTGAGAGTTTAAATATGGCGAGTTACCATAGAGTATCATAATTGTTTTGTTGCTTCTTTCCCAACAGGTTACTTTTCAATATATGGAATAGTATGTTACATTAGCATGCAAAATACTTTCGGTACTGTGAAGGTACCAACTCACATACCAATTTTTTTACCCCTCTAACTACCCTCCCTCTACTTGACAAGTACAGCCACTTTTTTATTTCTTTCTTCATAACAAACAAACAAATGTTTGACCAAACACAACTCTCAAGACTCTAATGTAACTCGACCACATTTAAAACTCTACAAAAAATAGCTTCAATTTTGTAGGGTTTTCAAACCATCCCCAATACATCCACATAACTTGCCATATCTAACTCCTGCCAATAGAGATACCACCATATTGACCTCTCTCTTAATACTACCCCACTTTAAGTACAAACATTCCCAACTCGCCAATATAATATACTACGATCAACTGTGCCAAACAATACTCTTAACTCATACCACCTCCCTGGATTGATTATCTTACCATATTTTTAATGCTCCAAATTTCCGTATGCTTGCCATGATGGCAGCCACCGTGCTGAAAAATGACGAATAAATTATTCGTATTTTTTATTCGGTCCTGATCAACTGTAAATTATGGGATATAATTGAAGCGGTGTTTATTACGAGTATTTTTAAAACCTCATTTGTGGTGATTGATGGAGTATTGTTTAAGTTATGTCCACTTGACCGAACCCACAAACCCCCAGGATTAAAAGTTGCAGTAAGCCCTATAGAGAATGAGAATTGTCATGCAGAGAGAGGATGATTGCGCTGCTTAAATTCTGTACAGAGATTATCAATAGGATTTAGTGCAACTTGTAATCCGGGGGTGGTTTCGGTCAAGTGAAGTCGGACAGCAGCATCTTGTACAACATTTGGACCAAGCTTTGCACGACATACAAGTTAGCATTCACCATTTCAGACGATCTGAATAACTGCCATAAGAAAGTAATGTCAAGAGTTCTTAAAAGTGTGGTGGATTCACACATTTAATGAAGACTATCAACTTTACGTTAAGTGTTTGAATCAGCGAAGGCTTATGATCATAACATTCTTTGACTTTTGCAAATGCCTCTACTTGGATTTAACCCGCCGGGTCCCAGTCAGCCAGGAAGTAACTGATTGTCTCTTTTTCAAACAACAGGTTACCTATGTTGCAGTAAGTCCTATAGAGAAGGAGAATGACTCATGCAGAGAAGAAGAGGATTGCATTGATTCAATTTTGTGCAGTAGGATTGTCAATAGATTACTGCAAACTTTTAAATCATGGGGTGGTTCGGTCAAGTGGGCATTAACTTCAACACTTTACTCCATCGATCGCCACAAATGAGGTGTTAAAATACGCATAAATAAACCAACGATTCCAATGATATCCAATTGTATACACAAATGTATCGTTGCCTTGACCTGAATTCAGGGTGGGGAGGCTACTTTTTTGGGTTGTGTTATTTTGTTACGACGGTACATTGAACTTAATAACACCGTTTATCAAAGAGTCGGAGTTAGTGATCGAAACATTTTTCATATTATTTCACAGATTTTGTAACAATTAAGGGTCACAAAAACACTCAAATTGGCAAGCTTATTTCTACAGTTCGTAGCTCCAAAAGGAATGGCGGATTTTAATGGGGTATTCGTAGTTTCGAAAAAATTTCCTCTATTGGTGACAACAAACTGCCAAAAAAAAGAGATGGAAAATTTAACCTGTACGAGGCACTTTCAAAAACCCCTACAGTCAGGGGTCACAAACATCGGTCAAATTCCAAAGTTTTGTGGACAGCCTTTCCCGTAGTCACTACATGCGAACGCGGCAAAGAGATATAGTTCACAAACGGTCTCGGTGTATGCACCTGAATACACATTCGAGTGCCGCACATATGAGCCAGGAAAAGTCTCAATTCCATGCCCAGATTCAGGTAACTTTCATTACAAGTGTATTAAATTATACACCCCTGGTTTGGGTATGTATGTATATGGTACCCAGATCACACAAGGTCAGTTAATGTCAATACATGTACAAGTTACAATCCACTGAACTGTTGTCCTTGTGGGGGATGAGGCCTATTGCAAACTCAGAGTGTAGCTTTGTCGAGATGAATTGGTAATCGAATTAGATAATTGGTGGTTTTCGCGTTGTTTGTCCTCTCTATTATGTCCATGGTCAAACCTAGCATTCATGTCGCTGTCCAGTTTTGTTAATAATGCGTGCAGTGTACCCATGTCCACTGAACCGGGTGTTGGGTCCGTACGTGTGGGTGGACGCAGCAGGGTGGTACTCGTTGAAAAACGTGGGTTAACAGTGACCGACATGGCGGAAAACATGGCCAGTTTCAAACTCATACAAAAATATCGTGCAGAAAGGCTGCAAAGTATATCTTTGAAACAATTAACCATGAGTTCAGTATGGTAAAATATAAGATACTGGTCCGATAATAAGAACGATGGATAAATAAGTTCTCCAGTAAATAGTCAGTTAGCGGTAGTTCTCCGGAGCTCTCAGTGAACACGTCCTTACAGGATGGCGGTCGGGTGTTCATGAGTTGCTGGATTTCACTTGCATGCAGACCAATATCTTTAGCAATGACATCAGGATAAATAAGTTTCCTCCTGCCACGGGTAGGTTTTACTCTAGACTCAGTTCCAGTCTCTATATTTTAATAATATAGGGACTGGGAAAAGGCCCATAGACGTCTGTGGCGAAATTGGCGAAATCAAGTTTGGGATCCTGATTTCATCCTTAATGTATTTGTATTTTATATTAGAGACATACTCGATTGAAACAAAATCAAGAATCGAATGCATTTAAAGGCTAAAAATGCCAGCTAAACATCAAAATGTTGCAGAATTCTGCACCTTTGGAACAGTGATAAATTCGCACCGGGGAGAGAAATCACTTCATTTTTCCGATCAAAAAATTTAGAATTTTCTCACCAAATTCCCAAAGCGTTACGGAACCGTGATACTCGGGCTAGTAAGTTTTCCTCCAGGTGGTGTCCAAAAAACCAGGTGAGAGATAGTAGTAGGTAGGTCATAGCTCGTTCACGTGGCATTGATCGGCGTCCGTACCTACCTTCTACAACGCTACGTACGCAAGTGTATTGAAAAAACGGGGATGGGTGCGGAGCGGATCCGATGCGGCATAAGCAAATCCAGAATCAGTACAAAAGCAGGACTTATTGAAAATCTTTACATTTGATGTAGTCCTAAATTATATTATCCGCACGTTGTTTCCTTGACTGATTTTCAATTCATGGCTAAAATCTGATGATTTTGAAGCGGTGATTTCTTAACCGCTACAAAACCCCAACATACGCGGGTGCCTGCGACTGGGCTTCGCTTTATGGCTCGGACTACCCAGTTGTGAAGTGGTGAGAGGCCAAAGTCGCAGGGAACCAGCGTAATCCCAACATAGCCAGGCCTGAAATATTCGGTCACTTAGGGCCCGTTTTATAGGGTCAACATTTCACAGAAGTAAGCATAAGCTGTGCACCGTTTGTATTTTTAAAATCGAGCTTGTAGGGATGCTAAGACATCAAGGTTTTCATATATGCATGAATTTCTTGTCATAGTAGCTAGTATACCAAAATTCTTGACTTTGTGGCACATACGGTGGACAGGCTTTTGTAGCAGAGATAACAGGGGCTATCGTAGCGAAAAATGCTAAAGCAAGTTAAGGAATTTTGTGGCATGAACATAGGCGTAAATCACGGGGGAGGGATGGGGGATATATCTCCCAATATTTTGATGAGGGGGGTGGTCAATACGATCCCCTCCAATGTTGATGCCCATTCATGTGTTTTTGACACAAAATAACCTCATATTTTACCATAATAGTTTAAAAATGGTAAATTTCCGCTCGCTTCCCGCGCATTTTGTTTTAATTATAATTATATTTAATGATTTTAGCTTCTAAATGGCAAAATTTCTAGCGCGCTTTGCGCGCACATGTGCTAGTAATGGATCTTTTCAGTAAACCCCATTTCATTCATAAATTTTCATTAACCCCATCCCCCCATGTCAAAAAGAAATTTACGCCACTGGGCATGAAACAATATTTAGACACGATGAAATATACATCTCATCCAGTCATTTTGTAATGTTGAATGTAGTGAGTAGTGTTTCAGTCTCAGACATTCCAATGTACCTGATTAAAGGGGCGTGTTCCGATCGTCTTTGGGACCCCCTGATTTACCCGGAAGTAGTATCGATTTTGATATCAGATGAAAGGCCGTATTTTTCTCATTGTCGTCCTGAAATTTGAGCCCTCGAATCCATTTCATTCCCAAGATATAAACAAAAAACGCCGTTTTAGTGGTTAACCACTTTTATTAGCACAGTATTGAATAGGGCTTTGTAACATGCATTATTGCGTCTACCATCAAAACCGCAAGTTTGTTTCCCACGGTACTTGATGGGATGTATGTGCAAGTGGCAGGCTCTCATATCAAGTAGAGAACACAATACACATAAATCGGAACAACCACCTTTACCTGCTCAAAGGAATTCTGTGGCATGAAACAATATTTAGACACAATGAAATATACATCTCATCCAGTCATTTTCTAATATTTGAAAACAATTCTGTAGTGTGGGTTTGGTACAATTTCAAGGCAAAACCACGAAGAATCTAAGTTAGCGCTAGCCTGGCACCCACATTACACCTGGGATGCTTTTGGCACAGATTTTGAAAGCACCGGGGAAAGCACACTGCCAATGTTTTGCCTGGGATTAGCATACAATGGTATTGTTCATGCAGAAAGTGATGGCCTATTCCAACGTATTGCCTGGGATTAGCATACCAATTGGCATTGATCAGAAAGCAATGTGCCTATGCATGCCATGTGGATTAAGATCGAGATGTCAGTGCCTGACATAGTATCCAAAATATTATCTTGAATTTGACATCAAAATATGTTCTGTCTTGTACCTTTCAGTTTAGCCAGACAACAGCCTGTTTATAATTAGCAATTTCACTAAGATGTTTGCCATTATTTTGAAACTCACTTAAGCGAGGCAGTCGGTCAACATGGTCAATGACACTATCATCAATGTTAACACCAATTTTGCTGGCAAACAGATCCTTGAGTATTTCTTCTGTATTTTCATGAGTGACTTCTGGTATTCCACAAGTTTCTCCTCGTGTACCGATGTAGGTCATCTGACGCTCTGGTAACTAAATGTGATAATATATTGCTTATTTGTACTTGCTCCACAACTCCATAACTTGTCTTAAAATAGCTGTATCAATCAAAACAATAACATGAGCTACAACTCGCTTCAAACTCCCTCTACAATTCACTATTTTGCTTTTTACACATTAGTAAGCCTACATCAGTACATAGACATCATGACACCCCTCTGTTCTAATACATTTACTATGTACCAGCCAAGCTCCGCCCATATCAAACTTCAGCCCTGGCTAAAACAATAGATGGCGCTATAGAGATCTCATGGAAGGCAAATTTGTTCCTGTTGGAAGGCAAAAACAGGTGATTATGCCCTATATCAGTCTTTCAGGTATTTTCTGTAGGCAGCAGCAATGTCTTGGCGGGGTGGGGGTTCAACCCGCCCAAATGACCTGAAAATGCCTCAACCACAAAATGAATACCCAAACTGGGACGTTCCAAAACCCAATTTTCTTCATCTGTGATTTTATTACTCCGAATTGCCAACCATTAAATAATTTTGCTAAAGACGGCCGTTGTTAGGCAGCAGTTTTCACCTGAAAATGGTTCAACCACCAAATGGAACAAATTGGATGTCCCAACCTCCACCTTCCTAGGATATTTCTTTGTTTTTGACATTCCGAATTTCCCGTCCCATTCTTAATAAATTTTGTAAAGCGTTATGGAAGGTAGAATATTTCTCCAGTCCTAAACAACATTGATTAATGTCGTCGATAAACATTAAAGGTATAGACCAACCTGATTAATCATCAGCCATTGAACAATGTAGCCGTTATTAAAGTAGTATAAACATAATAGATACTATCCACACGTTATCCAGGAGTGCAATGGTTTTGGGGGTATAATAATTAAATAGGGCTGTTTTGAATTAGAGTGTATCGGCTGCGCATGGCTACAGAGCGCATAGCTCTGTTGCCATGGCGCGTATGTTCAAGGTATTATGTTTGAGAGAGGCTTACTTTGCAGGGGAAGTTTTCTGGAGTTTTTGAGTTATGCATAGGTAATTTAACAGAAGCATGATTGACGTGTGAACTTCCTTATTTTTTTTTAATTTATCATGGTATTACTGATAGATCTTTTGAACAAAGGTTTAAGAGATGATTTTTTATGTCACGGGACCGAGAATGCCATAGTAACTGCATTGTAGCAGTTCACAAATTACCGTTTGGAAATCCCCAGTCCCCAAATCGAGAAGCAGTCGTGTCCTACCCCCGGTGTACAGACCACCTGTATAGTCTCACATCTTGATTGGTTACGCTGTGACACCAGAGAGGACGAATGCTTGCTGCTTTGCCGTATTGGAGTTATAAACGGTACGAGATGAATAGTTTGGTGGCACGTGTCAGGTACAGGTCACGTGTTTCAGGTATCAGCTATCAGGTGGCTCTTCGGGGGCGACCGATCTTAGAAATCCGACTATGTTAAATCACGGTCTGTACATATGACCCTCTGCCCAAGTGCTATTATTTTTTTTCACAAGACAAACCGTATCTATGTCTAAAAAACCGTACCAAATTACCTTTTCCCTACAGATTCAAAAAACCGCGACGATGACATCAGCGGTTGTTTTTCCCAATGTAAGGGATACGTACGTCATTTTTACCTGATGGTCCCCGAAGCAATATAAACCATCAAGCCGTGACGTCACAAATCTTTATTTTTTCCAAAATTTGTCTGTTATTCCCATAATAAAAATTCCTTTTAAGATTCAACAATCTGTCTTTTTTTCTTTAATAATTAATATTCAATTGTCCCCGCATGAAAGTGAAAAAGATGGGTCCATACTTTCTACACACTGAAAACAGTCAGCCGGCTAACTCCCCTTACCGTGGACTGAATGAGCAGACGGATCCCCGGGTAGTTGGTTGTTTGCTTATATTTGTTTATAATTGCCAGTCAAGGAAACAAACATCAAACAGAAAGAAAAAATAGAGAAACATAATTGCTACAAAATTGTACAGCAGAATAAAATTTACAATTACATCCCGCTACAAGGCCATCAGAAGAGGGCAGGACCTGACACACACAAGCCTGCAATAGGAGCAAGCTTAGTCCCGACTGGAAGGAGAGGCATTAATAAGAGCGGCAGAAAAACACCAAGAAAGACGGACAGAAGCTCTGGATTTCATAGAGTGACTAGTTTTAAAATCGGTGGCAAGCGCATGCCCAGCCCAGAATGGCATTGCAGTAGAATTAAATACAGTTAGAGCCACTCCTATTACCCTAGAACTATCAATTAGACGTCACTTGATCGGTTTTATATGAGTAAACTCAGTTTTACCTTGAATAATGAATATATATTAAACACATTGTTGAACTTTAGCTCCTTGTCACTAAAGTTCATCTTTTCTTTGCGTATCCAAAGTCATTGGTATTGGCTAAAATTACTAAATTTCAGTAGTTGTGCAATAATTCAGGATGTGACGAACAATCTCAATTTGAACAATCTAGCTTATATGTTCTTATAAGACCACTATGCCAAACGTACAAGAGTAGTCCATGTGGCATGGAATCAAAGCAAAATTAAAAACTGGCGCTACCTAGGCCCTATAGTTTTGGGGTGTTGGGGGGGGAAAAAAAAAAATTTGAGATGCTTCTGAAGACGTAAGAACACTACAATCGTAGGTACATGCAGAAGCTTGCCTTTTTAGTCTAGTTTAAGTACCTATAAAGATTTCCACTCTATTACCAACCCACCCCTACCCCGGCCCCAACCCTACGGCCGTGCTTGTTAAAATTAGTGAACAGTGGTCCACATCCTAAGTGACTCCACAAAAGCCGGATTTGCCAAAAATGAACTGGAATTTTGATCTAGATGTACTTTCTAGAGTTTTACTTAAGGTACATGTGTAAATCCGAAGTGTTGATTACTCTATTTAGTTTTTTTTAATGCTGATACTTATCTCTCTCACAGGGAAAATGACCTGTGGTTCTATGCAATTTAATTGCTTTTTCGGGGGTGCCCGTCATCGTGCCGATATCTTCACCAGGGAGCTGTCACCCTTCAATTTCATGCTTGGTGTCAGACTGTCAATACCTAGATCCTCTGAGAACACCTGACATTTAAGGTACCAGTCACACGATAGTGAAGACATGAGAGTTTCTGAGTACGTTTGTACATGTAGTATAGGCAGTTTAATAGAGGTGTGAAACCATAAGAATCAGATCGAACTAACATACAGCTTTGTTTTCATCATTCATTGTTATTATAACACTATCATCAGGTATTATAGGGAGCTTATTTTGCCGTGATACTTCGTATCGCTGCTATAGCACAATTGGCTGACAAGCTAACCCGAGAGAACCCCACAAGTTGAATTACGGAAGTATAATTTAATTCTATCAATGCAAACAAGACGTTTTCTATTATGCAGAGATTACTGAAACCATCGAAGTTGATGCCCCATAACTTCACACTTCATAAGCAAGTTCACCATCAATGGTCCAACACATTTTACCTTAGAATTTGCTTTTGAACTTAGTTCAAAGATCTCTAATGGATTCCACCAAAATGAAGCTTTAGCAGTCTTAACCTTCCTCTGAATCCGATTGCAAGTAGTGGTAGAGGCATGATACCACTCCAAGAATATTTTCTTTTAACTACTACGGTAGTTATCTCTCCTCTTTTTTTCAGCATATCTTTCCAGAAGGAATGCTTGGAGTGATCTACGTTGGTTCGCGTTTATTCCGAACCTCACGTTGGGACAACCTGATCTAGTAATTGTGTAAAATTATTTGAAGTTTATGTCATCTTATATCAACAATATAGATTAATCAGCAAACTTTTTGATGTTAATATTTGCGGATATGCCTTTTTCCCAAAAGAATAGCTTTAGATTTTGGCAGACGAATACCCAGTGACACCGATTACATCTTCGTATAACGTATAGGTACCGGAAACATCTTCTATACTGGCAATGACACAATTCCGTTAACAATTTAAGCAATAGGTCTATAAGCAATCAACAGTATGTCATTACTTCCGGCAAAATTAGCAACAAAATAATTTATTTCAAATATTTAAACACGCGTCTTTTTACATTGATACCGATTTCGCCGACAAGTGAACATTTTTCCCGACGAAAGGCAAATTTTGCCGACATTATTGGGGGTGCCAACCCCCTCCCTCCAACGGCCCTGTTTGAGTTCCAGTTACAATGCGTGTACTACCACACACAAAAAACAAAGACGGACCACCTCCTGAATGGCTAACTTCAGCACGGCGCTGTTACGTAACACATGGTTGTGTTCATTATGTCGGTTGTTGTTAGGCCGCCTCCTGCCCAAACTGGGTACGTCTTGACATCGAATATCCAGACACCTAGCGTGTTAATACTCAAGTTGCAGATCAGAATGCACGTGATGTTCAGGATTAAGCCTGCTTTTACCTGTGATTACAAGTCATATAGAATTGATCAAAACAGTTCTCTATAAATATAGTAAGTACACTATGGCCTTCTTCTAACTTTTGTGGCGTGAAAACTATAGTGTCAAAACTAAAAAACAAATATATGTCAAGGAGTTCAGACTTGCGAGCACTTTTCGCATGTCACGGAAAGCAATATAGTCCAATAATTGTATGATTTGACCCCACACAAATTGCAACAAAAACAATTTTGGTGTTAATATACTCTGAAATAGTCTAAAAATAATATATTAAAAGTCTACCAAAATCAACCTAGTGGAACATGTAGAAATAAGGGGGCAACGTTTGTACAGGGGTAAAAAATTAGAATTGATCGAATTGATTTAAATGATGTACCAATTTATTGGGCTACTCCTAAGGTTTAAAAAAAGGTATAGTTTGCCCTATCTACGCGTTATAGTTTTAGTACAATAGGCTCATAACAGTTCAAGGTCATCCTGGGGTAAAATTCATAGAATGGTCCGATTTTGATCGGACTGGTTGTAAACTGTTAAATTTGTCCCACTAGATAAGTAAATGTAATAGATCCTTTGTTTGAACTTTCTATATAAGAATTACAGAGCTATGACTAGTGACCTCCCATAGACCCTGTAGCACCCAGTCACATTTTGCGCTCCAATTATGCAACGAATATTATAGATGGTGCAACCAGTATATTTTCGGGTTCTGTACCATTAGACGAACAATTTGACACCATTTTTATAACGAACGGATATATCTGAAATTTAACCCCATTGTGACCTTGAACCTATTTGACTCATAACTATTGAACTACAACCTGCAGATATGGCAAACTATACCTTTTTTTAATCCTGGAAATGTAACGAACACGTTGGCATACTTTTCGACGCGTTTGATACTTTTCATATTTTGACGCCTGTATAACCTTACCCCCTTAAAAATATATGTTCCACTCCTTTGATTTTAGTAGACTTTTGATATGTTGTTTTTAAAGGTATTCTCAATACAATTCTGTTGGAATTGATTCTGTTCAATTAGTGTTGGGTTAAGGCAGCATTCATTCTATTTTGACTGGCCTAATATATATGTACACCGTTAGGAAAATATTCTCCCTCTCAGATACATTGTTTTGACCCTTATTACAGTTTATTTGTATTAAATATGTGGCCTGTCCTGTAGCCTTTTGTAATTTTATTGTATCCCTTTTGGATACTAAGAGATACCATTACTTACCATATCAATAACTTTAAGGTGTCCATACGAAAAGGCAATAGCATTGGGAGGCGTTGCTACTGGTAACATAAAGGCGTATGCACAAGCGATCGAGGCCGGTATCATTAGGTACAGGGGGTTAACACCTAACCCCTCGCTCTGCAAAATCAATTTTAAATTGAAATCATCATCATCGTTATCATCGTCGTCATCGTCGTCGTCGTCATCATTATCATCATCATCGCCATCGTCGTCGTCATCATCATCATCATCGTCATCATTGTCATCATTATCATCATCGTCGTCATCATCATCGTCATCATCGTCGTCATCATCGTCATCATTATCATCATCGTCATCATCATCGTCGTCGTCATCATTATCATCATCGTCGTCATCATTATCATCATCATCATCATCATCATCGTCGTCATGGTCGCCATCATTATCATCGTCATCATCGTCATCATCATCATCATCATCATTTAGAAGTTACAATTATAGGTATGGGGTTTTTACGGTTACCGGAAACTATAAGTATGTACAGTAACCTATAGGCTATTGTAATACACAAAATTGCCCCTTACCCCAAATAACATTTTGGAATCAAGGGACGTTCCCCTATGTATTTATAATGTGCATACTATACGTGGCGTGGACTCTGGGTTCCATCGCCCATTGCATTGATGAAATGAATTTCGGTACAAGACAATTTCCGCCTAGCGGATTAGTATGTCACTGTAATCTTACAAAATGGGTGGTCTCATCTCTGAAAAGTTTGGCATTCCATAAGGTGGCCATTAGCCCTAGTCACATTGCACGAACAAACTTTTACCGGACACCCAACAATATTCATAAAGGAGTCTAGGTTTGCCGCCGGGAACCTCTCCTCCATTACGATACACACGCCAAAGAATTCTCAAACCATCAACAAAGCGAGGCACGTCGTGCTAATTACGACGTCACACCACCCTGTACCATGCATAATGCATGTCGTGTGATCTATTCCAACCAATTACTGCACGGGGGTCCTGCATGTACAATCAGGGGAAATCCGATGCGCTGTGACACGAGTTTCCTAACGCCATGTAATTGAATGTAAAACACAAAAGATCGAAAATAGCAAACGGTATATAATGGAACGATGTCATAAATGGGAATGTTTTGAAGAAGTGTGGGTTTGTCTTGTGCATATTAGCAATGTCAGTATCATTAAAGACGATGTCAAAACTAAACCACTGACGCTAATATAGACTGTGATTTGTACTAAGTGTCTACGAAATTATTATGAGGAAAATGAGGATGAAATGTAATTTGAGATTTTGGCCCAGGGCTAAGTTTCTGTGCTTTGGTATTAGCGTTATACAATTGACCCAACCAAGGTTAATTATATTAAGCAGTGGCGCGCTTTTCAATATAATCCGATGATGTTGTAAAGAAGTTCGTTTGTGCATTGCAGAGTATTGTTTATTGAAATCAAATGAGCTGATCCAGCATTATCTAAATCCGAGAACCGGAAGTTGAGCTGTACCGAAAAACCCTGAATCCGCGTATTGCAAAAACAAAATAATCATACCAACTGGGCGAGTATTGGAAGGAAAATAGTAGCTGTTGCAGTGTTACTTGTAATCTCCGTGCCAGCTGCTACGACTGCCGTTACAAGTAAGGCAATGATTCCAGGTGGAAATCCGCCCAAGACTATAAATTGTTGACCTAACCACCTTGATAACCCCGAAACCTGGAAGTACATTAAAATTGTTGTAAAACTTTAATTTAACACATAAAAGGGTTTTCAAAGATAGCGGTAATAATCGCTCCGCTATTCTTCGCATGGAGCAACATCTTTTACCAGTCTATATTTAATTAAAAGCTGATCATAGTTTCCCGAGTATGCTGCCCTCAATTTTCTAAACAAATCGTGCTTATTTTTTTTTTTCATGTCATAATGTTTTGGCCCACATACTTAGCACTGTGTGTATAGCTACGCTAAAATCGATTGTCCTTCAAAAACACCTTTTAATAAAATTCCGGAGCCGGAATTTTTGTAATACAACATTATCCCCCTATTGCCATACACTAAAAGAAAAAGCCTTGCCTCTAAAAAGCTAGGTGTTCTTCATATCAACAGATTTTATTACTGTTCTTTGGGGAAAAACAGACACTTAAGGCATTTTAAAGCGGTCCTTGAAGATGCCATTTACGACTATTTTATAGAACTTAAAAAAGTCGGATCCCTACTTTTATTTGTCCAAGGACTTGGCCCCTTTTTGGGGTCGGATACACTCACCACTAAAAGTTGAGAATGGTTTTTTTAGGTTAGAAACTGTCTATATCAATTGGTTTGATAATAAAAATTTCTGAAATCAGGGCAAAAGATGTTGATATATCAAGCTTTTTAAATGATTTTCGCTTATGTCCATCGGTCAAATTTTGAGCAAATTTTTTTAAGGGGTAGGGGTAACCTTTCGAGCCCACTTTCAAAATCTGAACACAAACGATACTAAAATTTATCTGAGTAATTAACATAAGTTTTTATAAGATTGTGTGATTTTTAAAACTAATTTTTGGGTCATAGTGTAGTTAAGGGCTATTTTAAGGTAATAATGGCATTTTTTGTCAAAATTTTGGTATTTTGCTTTTATAAATATGTTATCCATAACACATACTGATGGAATGAACTAATTTTGTTTGCTTGAGCAGATAACATGCTGGTCAGTTTTTTTGGGAAATGTTTGAAACCCACTTTTTTTTCAGGTCCGTGCCCGGATTTTTTTAAAAAATGGGGGGGGGGGGTTTCGGATCGTGCCAGAATCGGACCTTTGCGTACCAATTTTTTTTTCCTTTTCCGGCTCGCTGCGCTCGCCGGTTGACACAAAATTTTGAAACCGTCCGACTTGAAGACGGGTGGGGGGGGGGGGGGGGGGGGGTGGGGTGGGGGGGGGGGGGGGGTGGGGTGGGTGGGGTGGGGGGGGGGGGGGGGGAGGAAGGTGAGGACAGATGACAACCAATCATCACCGTTAATAAAACAGTATAAACATATAATAATGGAGTTTAACGTGTTGACCAGTATATGACCAACTATTCAGATAATCACAACCCTGTACACTAACCCATAACATATTTTAACAATACAAAGCTGACCTTAAAAACCTGACAATGGGGGGGGGGGAGGAAGGTGGGGGACAGATGACACATCATCACCGTTAATAAAACAGTATAACATATAATAATGGTAGATTACTTGTTTGACCCAGTATATTGACCAACAGTATTCAGATATTCACAAACCCTTACACTAACACGTACATTTTTACAATGACCAAGCGGACCTTAAACATTACAAAGGGGGGGGGGGGGAGGAATGTGAGGAGCGTGACACATCATCACCGTACTAAAACATATAAAAACGTATAAGAAGGGTAGTATTACGTGTTTTACTCAGTTATTGACCAACAGGATTAAGATAATCACCACCCTTACACTAACACGTAACATATTTTACAATGACAAAGCGGACATTAAACATGACAAAGGGGGGGGAATGAAGGTGGAGGACAGATGAAACATCAAGCATCACCGTTAATAAAACTATAAAACCAGTATAATAATGGTAGTATTACGTGTTGACCATTATATTGACCACAGTATTCAGATAATCTACAACCTTACACTAACACGTACATATTTTACAAGGGGTTGACAAAGCGGAACCTTAAACATGACAAAGGGGGGGGGAGGAGGTGGAGGACGATGACACATCATCACACCGTTAATAACACATATAAACAGTAAATAAGGTAGTATGAGTGTTGACCATATATTGACCAAAGTATTAAGATAATCACAAACCTTACACTAACACTAACATATTTTACAATGACAAGCGACCTTAACATGACAAAAAGGGGGGGGGGGGGAGGAAGGTGGAGGACAGATGACACATCATCACCGTTAAAATGAAAACATTACAAAACATTAACTAATATTGTAGTATTACGTGTTGACCAGTATATTGACCAACAGTATTCAGATAATCACAACCCTTAAAACAACGTAACAATTTTACAATGACAAGCGGGGACTCTTACCCATGACAAAGGGGGGGGGGGGGATGAAGGTGGAGGGACGAATGACACACATCACCGTTAATAAAACAGTAATAAACATATAATAATGGTATATTACGTTTTGACAGTATATGACCACAGTATTCAGATAATCACAACCCTTACACTACACGTACATATTTTTACAATACAAAGCGGACTTAAACATGACAAATGTGGTGTGGGAGGAAGGTGGAGGGACAGATTACACATCATCACCGTTAAGAAAACAGTATAAACATATAATATGGTAGTATTACGTGTTTGAACAGTACATCTTTACCCACAGTATTCAGATAATCAAAACCCTTACACTAACACGTAACATATTTTACAATGACCAAAAGCGGACCTTAAACATGAACAAGGGGTGGGGGGGGGGAGGAAGGTGGAAGGACGATTACACCTCATCACCGTTAATAAAACAGTATAACAGTCATCATAATGTAGTATTACGTTTTGATCCATATATTGACCACAGTATTCAGAATCAAAACCCTTACACTAACACCCGTAACATATTTTACAGAACAAGCGGAGACCTTAAAAATACCAAGGGGGGGGGGGGGAGGAAGGTGGAGGGACAGATGACACATCATCACCTTAATAAACAGTAATAAACAGTATAATAATGGTAAGTATTTTTTGCCCAGTATATTACCAACATTATTCAGATAATCAAAAAACCCTTAACACTAACACGGACATATTTTACAATGACAAAGCGGACATTAAACATGACAAAGCGTCATTCAACTGGTAAATGCAACCTTGTCAATTTTTTTTTTTTGGGGGGGGGGGTGCGACGCACCCTCCGCAGCCCCCCCTGGGCTACGGCCCTGCCCTTTTTTTTACTTTTTTAGTAAATAGCTAATAATAACGCAATTTTTTCCCAAAAACGCTAAAAAGATCGTGATTTTTTTGCATGTGAGAGTTCGGGACGATTCAACTTACTTACGTTGGTTGCCCCTTGATATTACAGTGGTTCAAAGTATTTTAAGGTTCATTGTAGGCATAACAAAGTAACATAAATCAGGTAAAGTCAGGAAATACCAATATTTTAATGGTTTGCCATGAGTACCCAGAAACCACTAGAGCTGTGAATGACTAAGTTGAAATAGTTATCGGACAATACTTTTGAAGTTATTTCACCATATCATGTTCTGCACATGGTGTGACATTTAGTAAACCATCTCAACGAGGACAGTCTCAGCGCAATTCCTGTTGCCAGTGGAACGCCCAAAAGATCACGAAACGGTGATTTTTGCATGCTGAAGAGTTACGGGACGTTTAAAACAACTTATTTTTTTTCGTGATCCTTGATGCACGGAATGGCTCAAACTTTTTGTGGTGTTTTGTTGTTACATAACAAATCAGCACCTAAAGTCAAGAAATAGCAATATTTTCATGGTTTGCCATGGTACCAGTGACCACTAGAGCTGTTAGGAGAAAATGTTTCACACAATAACTAATATGGTAAGAGGGGTGATAGAGTTACCCAATCCCGTGTTCGGTTATCCTATGTGTGGGTAAAGGGGGTTGAATAGTTCTCCATCTCATGTTCCCTTATCCTAAGCCTGTCAATTTGGAGAGCAGGTACAAAGTAACCATTTGGTTGTTCATCATGGAACAAAATTCCATTTTTTTTGACAAATAATAGTTCCGCCGTCTTTGCGGGTTTACAAAGTAAGCGTATAGAAGGCTTGTTTGTGTATGCTCCAGTTTAGAAAAACCGTAAGCATTATACGCTAGGGTAGAGTTCCGAACTTGACATTTTAATCTGTTTTTTAGAACTATAAAAGTCAAATATCGGATAGAGGCTCTAAAATTTAAGAGCGTAATATGGTCCTGGTTCATCGTAAGATTGACAATTGTCAACCAGATGTTTGAGGTAATTGAACTTGCCATGTAGTTTTTGACAAAATCAAAGCATTGAATATGGATATGTGGACCAAAATGTTTGTCCATGATGATTTATTTTACATGAACAAAATGCTCTTCCTGTTTCAAAGGGTAGGCCAAATAGTTTTGGGTAACGAACAACGAGAGATTCCTTCGCTAACGACATGGTCATCAGGAGAAAATGCCAGCGCACTATTCTATCGGGTGTTCTACATCCAAGACGAAGGAGTATAGAACGGAGTAATCATGGTAAGAGGGGGTGATAGAGTTACGCAATCCCGTGTTCGGTTATCTAGGCCTATCGGTTTTGGAAGAGCAGGTAAAAACAGCCATTTCTTGTCTTCATGGAACATAATGTCCATTTGTTTTAGACATGCAATAGTTCCCTCTTTGCGGATTTGCAAAGAAAGCGTACAGAGGCTTGTCAGTTTTTGCTAAAGTTTAAACAAATTCTATAACAATCCAATCTGAAATAGAATGTGGGAAAAACAACAGGAGTTTCTCTAGTTTTTGAGAAACTCAGAGAGATAGCTATTGTAGGACGCGTTTCGATTAACTATGATCAAAATACTTTGATCTTTTTTGGTTAATCTCATCAGCTACTTTTGCTATGCTTAATTTTGGGTCTACCTGGTGTTTTGGTAATATTTTTGATGAAAAGAGCATTAATCACTATCATTTAGGCACTCATGAATAGGCATAATGTCATTTAGTGTGTAAAAATAACACAAGATGCAAAGCAGTATGGTTTAATACGTTAGTGTTATTTAGGTCCACTTTTTGTGACAAAAATCTAAAAATTATTTTGATTTCATGAGTGCGAATTTAGAAAGAATGGGATATTTTATCTTTCTGTTATAATAATTTAATGATAGAGATAAGAGTTTTCATCAGTATTAAGCATGTTTTGAACTCATTAAAGCAAAGCCTACTTGACTTTTTAGTACAAGTAAGGGGTGCTGGAGATGGACCCTAAAGACCAGCTTATGAGATCGGATGAGAGTACAATATGATTCTCATTTTTGTTGTTTTGACTAAGAGTCAAGGCTTAGAGGGTTAGGTTTTTCTATGATTTCAGGTTGTAGGACTTCTGTATTTTGTTAAACATGTTTATGCCTAGACTCTATCATTGTAGGCCTACTGAAATGTTTGTAGGCATAAACCAAAATTGATCTCGGCAGCAAGATTTGTGAAGTCCTAGATTTATGAAGATCATAAAGTATAAAATGTAGGCCCTGTTTTAGGCTTGGTTTTAGTATCATTTTAGGGTAGAGGGACCTTGTAATTTAATTGGAGCCTACGATGTGAAATGATAGGCCTACTGAGGTTTTGTAGGTCTATCGGTTTACATCATGGCATTCAACTATTCCCGTGATCATGAGGTAAAGTCAAAACTAATATTCGCTTGTAGGTGGGTCATTTGGAGCCATTTCGTGACCGTGGAGAGCAGAGCATCATTTCTTAGTGGCTTTGTGTTCTAAGAAGGTCAATGAATAAATTTAGCTGGGGTGCCCCTCATGAAAGTGTGGGCGGAATCCAGGAGGGGTAAATTCTTAAAACAGGGGTCAATGAAAATTGCTTGCATTGCTGTAAAAAGGTAATCAAAGTGTTCGCCTTGTTGCAAGGATTTAAAAGGGTATAGTTTGTACTACCTACAAGGTATGGTTACGGAGGTATAAGACAAAATAGGCAAAATGTCAAAGGTCATCAACAAAGGTTAAATCCTTAATATTGCACCGATTTCCTTAAAAAATGGTCTGAAATTGTTAACCTTTCCACAGGGATTGTTTCAAAAGTAGTTGGTCCAAGTTTCATATGCGGTGTACTCTGGTTGTGGTGAGAGTTCATGTGAGGCCGATTAAAGGGGCATTCTTTGAAAATCTATTGGTTTTCCGCCACAAATCAAATGTTACGATCACCAAATTTGGTCAGTATAAGCACTCCCGCAAGGTGGATATGAGGAATACACAGATTGAGGTCAAAGGGTATGTAGGTAGATTAAAGGGGCATTCTATCATTTTGCTTAGGTTGACTGGTTTCTGTATCTCATGTCCAAACGCTTGGGCCGATAATCAGAAGAACCACTGGCCTAAGGTTCAATTGTGGTGTAATCCAATTGTGGTGAGAAGTCACGTGGATCTTTGAAAATCTATCCATTTGTTTTCTCACCGCAAATCAAATGCTACGATCACCAAATTCGGCCAGTATATAAGCACAGTCCCAAGGCCCATATGAGGTGTACACAGATTGAGGTCAAAGGTTATGTGGATGAATTAAAGGAGCATTCTGTCATTTTGGTTACAGTTAGGAATTTATCTCCTGCCCAAACAGTTGGGCCAATTGCAGCCAAACTTGATCAGAAGAACCACTGGCCCAAGGTTCATATGTGGTGTGTTGTGAGAGGTCATCATAATTGGGGTCAAAGGCCATGTGGGCCAATTAAAGGGCATTCTTTGATGCAAATGAGCTAATTTGACAAATCGTGGTAGAATGAAGAAACTTTGTTGGTTGTGGTCAACATTCTGTGCCAATTTTAAGGTAATTTCAAGGTCATGCGAGGTCATCCAAGGTCAAATCACTAAACATGTGGTAGGATGATGAAACTTGGTGAGTGTGGTCAACATCCAATCTCGAAACTTTTGCAGGTCATTTCAAGGTCGTAGGGTCATCTAAGGTCAAATCACTGCACATGATTGCATGGTCATGGAACCTATAGTGGGTGTAATCAACATCAACTCGTAGGTGTGGTCAACATTCAGTGCTGAAAATTTTGAAGGTCATTTCAAGGTTATGTGGGGTCATGAAACTTGGTGAGGTGGAGTTTCCTGTTTCCGTAACCTGACCGATCTGACACATTTTTGGCCTGCTGATGGGTACTGCATGGCTTGCTAATACAACCGATGATCATGTAATTCAAATATAAGCCAGGGGGAGTCGCAAATTTCAACTTGCAGTGTTTTTATTTTATTTTTTTACTCTTACCTGGGTGCGCAGTGCGCACGCCCCTCCGGCGCACCTTAAATACACCATTGTATTTGACGAATGAGCTGATTCATTATTGCTAACATAGCACAGTGGATTGGTTAAAGAATTGTGCAATTGATGACCAAATTGTCCCATTATTAGCTTGACGGTTGGGGGGATGCAATTTCTCCAATCTTGTTTAAACCCATACCAAATTGTCCGTCAGGTTATAAGGATTCCAGCTATGTAAAATTGCCCATATGCAACCTATGGTTTGGAGTTATGGAGTCAAAATGCTAAATATAGCCACACAGTCAAACTTCCGGTTGTGCAGGCAGGCCTGGCATAATAGACAGGTCAAAATTTGAATATTTGTGCTCCATTAAAGTATTGGAGGCATTTTATGTTAAAAGTGGTTAAGCAACTGTTTTAGGGTATTTCGAGGGTGCTGAATTCAAAATAGCTGTTAACAGGTGCGCCGTTGCCGTTTTCACCTTCAAAATTGGATAAAACAAAATGGCCGCCATTTCAGCATAATTTGTGCTAAAACCTGGGTTTAAGGCAACATAGAAGGTTAGAAGTGGTGGCAATACCCATGTTTATGACACTGAGGATTCAATATTGGCTACCAGAACTTGTACCTAGCTTGGATTTGCTGCCATCTTGAAATTCAAGATGGCTGCCATATTATTAAGATCAGCTATCCAATGCCTTTCATGTTATAGACGAAGACATGCAGAGCAATACGCATGTTTGTGACACTGAGGAATTCATATTGGCTACTACAAAACTTGTACCTAACTTGGGTTTGCTGCCATTTTGAAATTCAAGATGGCTGCCATATTGTTAGGATAAACTATCCACTGCCTTTCATGTTATAGACAGAGTCATGCCGAGCAATACCCATGTTTAATGTTTATGACACTGAGGATTTCTTATTGGCTACTGCAATACCTATCCTGGGTTTACTGCCATTTTGAAATTCAAGATGGTCGCCATATTAGTTAGCTAGGATCAGCTATCAAACGCCTTTTATGTTATAGACAGAGACATGCAGAACCCTTTCGTGAAGCGGGTTTTCTCCAAACGGGCTCGCCAGGAGTGTCAGCCCCACGGGGCAAACCATACAACAGGCGTTCATCCTCTGGTTCACAAAGCAATGAAGCAACTGGGGACAGAGAAGTTCTTTTCGCAGAGGGCTGGATGTCTGCCATGAGCAAACTACCGGCTCACAGGACTTTCAAACCTATGTAAAGTCCAACAAGTCCTATGATACAACCAAACCCGTAAAAAACTAGAGCATTTATCATTCAGGCCATAGTCTCGGGGACAATTCAGTAAGCGGTTATGGGAAAGGGTACACAGGACGTACACAATTTTGTCTTCTGGCATGGGAGGCATTAACATCAAATTTACGGATCTTGCAAACCATAACTGGAAATCAAATCGAGGGTGGGTCAGACCTGTCTTCAATCTGAAATTTCGGAATCACTCTATAAAAACAGAATCATTTCAAATTGGAATCCATTCAATTGGCGAAGCGTCTGGTGGAATCAGAAGATTATATGACCACTATTGATTTGAAGAACGCCTATTTTAAGATTCCGATACACAATCAGGCAAATAAAAAATCCTTCATTTCGAAGGACTCTCACCCTTCCAGAAGAAAAAGAAGAAAAAGTGACTTCAGTAAAGAAGTTGTTAAGAAATGTATTAAGAAACAACAACAGCAACCAAGAATTGGCCAGTGTGATAGGAAAAATAGGAGTAACAGGGGAAGACATTCTTCCAACTCCGGTAGATGCCAGAGCACTGCAAAGCGATTTGATTCAATATGTGTGAGAGAGAGAGACGACCCATCATATTAAGGTGCCATACAGCTGTCACAAAAGAGCCTTCAAGAATTGAACTGGTGGAAATGCGTTTTACACAAATGGAATGGGAAGCCGATAGTAATATTAATATTTAACTTTTATAACACGTGACAAATCCACCAAAGTGCTCAGGGCGCCTCAGTCTGTGGAGTGCCTTGGGCTGCTACAACACAACGAGTAAACCCAGAACAACAAGGAAGGCTTTATGGAAAGAAGTCCGATTTTAGATGCAGGAGAAAACAGCCATTTTTGAATTCAGTACCCTCAAATTAACCTAAAACACTTGCTTAACCATTTTTAAAAAAAATGCCTACAGTATTTAGAAATTATCAATCTACCTATATATAACAAAATTTTGGTAAGAAATGTCTCAAATTATTCATATTGGCAAAAGCATAAAGAATAATTTTGACTATATCACAATGTTTTGTATCCGAGGTAGGGTGTAAGGAAGGCCACTTATATATCACCATGGTCCACTCATGTGCATTGGATTTACATAGTCTTCTAACTTATTTGGTCCCATAGCATGATAACTAAACAGATGATGAAAACTGTTTCCTTTTTCTTTGTCTTGTCTAGATGAACAATTTGCTTCACTTTTTACCAAGGTTTGAGCAACTTTTACTTTTTTTATCTTGTACAAATTAAAATGGACCTTTTTGCCTAATTTGACCATAACTCCAAAGTCGTACATCAACAAACTATGCATATTTGGAATACTGTAACCAGACGAACAATTTGTTTTACCCTACAACCAAATTCGAGCAATGTTAGGTTTCACCAATCATGCCAATGTAACCCTTCATTTCCCCTCATCGTGAAACATGTCCCAGCTGCGATATTTTTCCCGTTAACTCGTAGTTAACTTGTTAACTTGTGAAATTAGACTCTATTTCACTTTAACATAATGCCAAATTTCAGAGATTTATCATAAAAATGCACAATTGCCCACACTTTGTTATGAATCTGCTCTGTTAACTTATTTTTTTACAAGTACCCTTTCAATACTTTGGAATGTGTATGACATTACTTTCAAAATATGCCAAAATGTTCTAAATGCATCTTTGGCGCGAACGCTTCCAGGGCAACAGTAATTGCTCTGATGACCTGTACTCGGGATTCTAATATGTTTACTAAATGTCACACCATGTGCAGTACATGATATGGTGTAAATAACTTCAAGAGTTATTGTCTTACAACTATTTTCTATTAATTCTACTTTAGCCATTCACAGCTCTTGTGGTCACTGGTTACCATGGCAACCATTAAGACATTGCTATTTCCTGAACTTATGGGTACTTTGTTCATGTTACTACGAACCCCAAAAAACTTAGAGCCATTCTACCATTAAGGGGCACGAAAAAAATAGTTAAATCATCCCGTAACTCTTCAACATGCTAAAAATCACCGTTTTATGCATCTTTGGTGCGTTTGCATGGCAACAGTAATTGCTCTGATGACCTGTACACGATTCAAATATGTTTACTAAATGTCACACCATGTGCAGTACATGATATAGTGGAAATAACTTCAAAGTTATTGTCCTATCTATTTTTCTACTTTAGTCATTCACAGCTCTAGTGGTTACTGGTTACCATGGCAACCATTGAAATATTGCTATTTTCTGACTTTACCTGTGGTCTTTGTTATGTACAATGAACCATAAAATAACTTTGAGCCATTCTGTACTATCAAGGGGCACCAAAATAAGTTGAATTGTCCCGTAACTATTCAACATGCTAAAAATCACGATTTTAGCATTTTTTGGGGAAAAATTGCATAATTTATTAGCCATTTACTAAAAATGTAACAAAAGTGGGTTTTCAAACTTTCCCAAAAACTGACCAGCATTGTTATCTTCTACAAGAAACAAAAATTAGTATTCATCATGTATTGTTATGGATTAACATATTTAAAAAAAGACAAATTAATTTTTTTCCCAAAATTGCTAAATTTTGATCCAAAAATGCCATTTATTACCTTAAAATAGCTATAATTACCCAATTAAAACAAATATAGATTTAAAAATCACACATCCTTATAAAACTATTTGTTATTTATAGAGGATAATAATTATAGGACCATTGGGATTCAAGTTTTGAAATTATGCTCAAAAGTGTTACCCCTACCCTTAAAACAATGGCCCCAAAATCACCCAATTGGGGCATACAGTGAAATGATAAAATCGACTGTAGCAAAACATTTGCCCTCATTGCAGATTTTTTTATTATTGAAAACTAATGTATCTTGACAGGCTCTAACTAAAAAACATTGCTTCAACTTTCTAGTAGGTGAGTGCAGGTAACTCAAAACTAGAGCACTTACAGAGATTTAGTCCTTGACTATAGTAAACAAATCATAAAAATCAAATATCTTGACAAATAGGACGTTTAGCTTGCTTAGCCACTTGGAGTGGTTGCAGTGGTCTTTACAAGAACAATTTCCAATAAAACAGTGCAAAAACATCGACTTCGATGAAAAATAGGGGCGCGATTTGTTTACATCGTGAAAAAATCGATGATAGTGGCTTTAACACACACAAACATATTTTAAATCTCTGAGTCAGTCTTTTGTAAGTGGAGAAAATTGTATTTCACATTTGCATATTCTGAGTGATTCATAAACGATGCTATTTTCATATTTGAAGTTCATAAAATTACCAGGTTTATTCAAACGAAAAGTGCCGTAACTGCTGACAACATGGGCTGAAAGGTCTTCCAAACAAATCCGTAAAAATGCATTTTTGCCAGCTCTGGGGCCTTGCGCTTTGCCGAGATCCGGGGGGGGGGGGCACTTGTATTCAAAAGGGTGGATATTATGCGTGAACATTGACTGTCAAAATTGCACCCTAAACACGTATTTATACCAACTGAAAAACAAGCTAAAAACATACCTAAACAAGTATTTTATCTCAACAAGTACACAGAGTATTGAATCGAAATATACCCTTTATTATCTTGCTTTGCTTACTTCCCAAGTTCCGAGTACATAATTCTGGATGATTTGATCCCTGCTTAATGAGATATAACTGACAATTAGGGTAGAAAAAAACATACCCTTTTTTCCATATTTTGCTGTTTTTGGACACCCTAACGATGTACGCGCGTACAATGCCTGTTGGAAAAAAGACACCCTTTTAAGCGTTGACTGTTCACGCATCATATCCACCTTTGAATACAAGGCCCCCCCCCCGGGCACAGCGATATTCAAGATGGCCTCCAAAATTAACGTCATGGTTGATAATAGTTCGAATCAGCACGATGTCAGTATTGTTTGTTAAGAAATATGTTCATGGAGCCAATAAATCAATTTCTGTTCACTTTCAAAGCCACAGCGCAATGCATTTTTATGACGTGGGTTGGACACCCTTTCAGCCCATGCTGTCAGCACCTTTGGCGCTTTTCGTACAAATAAACCATCCGGCTGCCGGGCTATGTGTCTCCACACCTTCCATGACTTTATTAATTTTTTGTGGACCAGTCTGGCTGGAAATTCAAAATAAAGACCTCTGTCACCAAACATTGCCATAAACTACGTAGGTCTAAGTCATAGTTCCAAAGCACTGCAGTAAAATGTGGAAGTCATATTTACCGTGGGAAAAATATCGGTAATCGGTGTATAGACCAAAAGAAGACTTTTAACGGAAGTTCCATAACACAGGAATTACCTCATAAATTATACTCTACAACAAACGTCAAATCACAACCCATTACCTTGCAGACTTCGGCTAATGCAAATCCTCCTCCCATCAGGAAATAAACATTCCAAGGCATTTTCTGGTGTATAGTCCCAAAGCAATATAGGCCGAACCGGGGTCAATGGAATACCTGAAATTATAAATCATAAAAACACTAGGAACATTAATTTCAACAAATGATCGGTTCTACGTTTTATACACATTTCGTGAGATAGACCTTTTAGTCAGATTTAGTAGGCACAAAGACACAACTGGATTAGTCATATAGCGGACTAAAGAAACAAAACACACTATGATGGTGGCCTCAAACAAATACACTTCTCATTCTTTCAGAGTTATAAAGACACTAAAAGTATAATTAAGGTCTACCATGGATAATCCGATTTATGGTAAGAATTTTGCGCTTTACGTCAACTTATCACAAATCCAATCCAGCCTATGGGAACCCGCAGATCGTGAAGCTCTTACACTGTTCCATCGTATGTACTATGGGGAGGCCTCAGAACTCCTGAGCCAACAGACTCCCGAGCGTCTACAGTTGGATTCCTGACTCAGACGCTCCACTAGATCCCATGGCCTTAGCTTTGAATTCCGCGTTCCAACCTAGTCCAAACTAGTTATCCACAGATATACTTCTTGGTTACATTAGGCATGTAAACACTTCTTGGTTTCATTAGCATGTAGCCGGAGAAATCATCCCGATGTTCTCCTCCAATTATACAGTACCATGATTCTCCCAAGTCTTGCTATTGGTTCACCGGTTGGTTCTCCTCATACCCAAAACGGGCGGTTAAAATGCCACTTGAACGTGGTGCAACGAACTGCTACCGAGAGCAATTCTTCACCAAGGGCGTAGAGAACAAGACTATAGGTGCCCGCTTAGAACGTCTCAACCTTGTTATCTATCCCAGAGACGTTATACATGTCTTTTGTCTTGTGGTCAATTGCCTGGTGGTGGTCAACTGGGTGGTGGTTGTACTGATTCCACGCCTTTCCCTCTGAATAAAATCCAGGTGAAACAAAACACCCTGCACATATCAAATTCCACCATCAAAGCAAAAACCGATTGCCCTACTCTACAACTCAGTTCAGCCTTCCCTAAGAAATGGTCCGATTTGTACCATACCATGTCCCTGTTCCCTGTGTGCAATACTTTTTAATGTGTTAAAGTTTAAATTGCGTATCATTTCAAACAAATTCATCATTTGTAATTTCCATGGGTGTGCATGGGGGGGGGACACTATCTTGTGCTTTTAGTGCAATATGGACTGGTGAAGTCTGTGCAATAACTTCTTTCAGTATATTATTTTCATGTGATTTATGTGCGCCCATTCGTGTGTGTGTTCTATAAGGTTATGCAGGTGGTGGTATGTATGTATGTGTGTATGTATGTATGTGTTGCTATTTGTGTTTGTGTGGTGTCTATTTTGTGGGTTGAGGGAGTTTAATGGTGTTTTTCGGTGAATGTGTGGTGGTTATGTGCATGTGGGGCTACTCCCTTGCTGGTGCTATGAAATGTTTTTGTCTTTTAATAACTATTTCTAATTTTTGTTTAAACTCTTACTCTTATGTATTTCATTTTGGCCAGAGGCAGAGGTGGGGTACGCACATCTTTCAGTTGTCAGTGGGTTCTCAATTTTTGTTTGTGCCCTGGCAGCCTCTGCTTGCTGGTCCCCTTTTTATGTGTACGTACTTATGTTAATTGCCGAATGATTACATAAAACATAAATAAATACTTCATTTCATCATCTCTGCCCGCATCTGGATAGCGGACCGGTTTCAAAAACTAGGGTTAACCATGTTAACCGATCAATACTTCCCAAATTTTCTGTTGCTGTTAATGCCTTGAATGCTTGCTCACATACAAAAATAGTGTATCATTGTAAACATACTTGTTTTCTAAACTAAAGACCAATTTTGGTGTTTAGATGGCCGATGAATATAAGTAGAGCGACCACAGGCTCTACTGTTGAATCTTTTACATATCTGTAACAAAAAGGTTTATGAGAGTGTCTTAATGCATGCCAACTAAAACAACTTTTCAAATTAAAAGATGCTTACTGCCATAATATGGCGCAAAATTTTCGAAATTGTGATATGTCCGGTTTGGTTCATACCGGGAGTATTTACAACCTATTGAAGGAAATAAACATTGCATTACTCTAATTCAGAGAATGCTCGAAACTCTAAACTATACTGTGGTACAATATTAGGAAATTGGACGTTTAATGACGAAACTTTTAGGAGGCTCGTACCACCCCCTGGTGTGTTTTTACTGAAAATTACTCGGGTAACCGACGGTTAAGTCTTTACACTTCGATTACCAAGGAACTGTTCTTAATCGCATTAAACCCAATGGGGGTTAACATAAACAAGAATACAGCAAAAAATAGTGGCAAACTGTACATACCCTTCATTAAAGAGTTAAGTCCATGCCTGAACAAAATTTGATCACTACGCAACCACAGCAATATGATGAGAACAGCATGGAACCACACAGCTTTCTCTGCAAAACTATTGAAGTAAAATTGACTTCTATGTTGCTAGTCCACAGCTAATTGAATATGGCAACGAATCCAATGAAGTGTCTGATACTTATCTACTATTGGCTGTAGAATGAAAACCAGGGCTCAAATTCATAAAACCTTGCTATTTTAGCTGGCAAATAGGGCCTAGTAAGATTCTAAAATCGCGGTAGTATGCAACTACGGAGTTAACACTAAATTGAAATTCATGAAACCTTACTAAGAACCTTACTAACTAGTACATACTAGGAAAATCTAGTTGCAACTAGCTTCCATCATTTTGTCTACAGAATTGGGTGGTTTCGGGCTAATGACCTTGGTGCAGTGTGGGGAAATGTAACTCATACTTAAATTACTAACCCCCTTTTTGTTTTTGAGTCTGGTTCCATCTTCAGAATTAACATGCTTTGATCACCTGTGAACCATGAGCAAAATGATGCCAATATATTTGTATTAGCTTCCGTATATATAGGCCCCAGAAGAACGTAACTCAGCACTGAAAGAAAGAAAGAATATTAAAGAATTTCTTTAATTCTGCTGTAATACTGCTTTTGAGAAATGTGATGTTTAATATTTTCTACTAAGCAAATATATTCATTACTCAAATGCAAACACCTCATAAAGCTCATATATGGTACTGTAAGCAAACATTATATAAACTGTAGTAAACAAAGAACAAAGAACAATTTTTAATTATGAACAGCAGAATTAAAGAAATTCTTTAATATTTCTTTCTTTCAGTACTGAGTTACGTCTTTCTGTTTGTCAACACTCGATATGAGGTTATACATATCTTCATTTTAGTGTTAAATCAGTATATCGACAATTCCATGATTCTCCTAGCCGTGTTGTCAGGTCGGTGGCCAGTGAGAAACTGATTTAGTTGGCAACTAGTGAGTTAGAGTTGCTCTGGATCAACTCTAAATTTAGCAAGATTCTTAGAATGCAACTAGCACTAGTAAGGTTTTATGAATTTCAACTAGTAATCAACTAGGCTTAGTTGGCAACTAAGTCCCATTTTAGTTGCCAACTAGGCTTAGTAAGGTTTTATGAATTTGGGCCCTGGTGTCTATCCTTTGTTTTTATGAGTCAAGATATCAATAGAGACCACTTATTTTTTTTTTTTTTTAATTTTTTAGGTTTTTTCTTTTTTTAAAGTTGTAAATGGCTATGTTGCATGGCTGCATCTGGCAATGAGTTGTAATGTTTGCGTTTAACCCTATAACCCAATCAGACCAGTTTAAATATCATTAAGTAATCTGAGCTAATGGTATAGGTATAGGTCAGACATTCGAGATGCCTCTCAAATATGTTACGATTTTTGCGTTTTCTGTAGCAGGTAAGGATCAAAACTGCCCGCAAGAGCAACTAGAGTCACCAGGTAATCACTTATTCCAAAATAGATCCAAATGGACCCCTACAACTTAAGAAAAAATACAGTTTGGTTTTGATTTGGTATCCTTATTAAGTAGATGATTTACTATCTGATACATTGATTAACTATGAGTTTTTCATGTGCATTTTGTATAATTTATTTTTGCCTCTCCAAACAATTTGATAACTTTGTCATACCGTATCAACAATAAGCAGGTGATTGGTGCTCAGGTTGTTTATAAGCGTCCGTTCCAGTTTACGCATTTCCCGCATTCATGGGGGGAATATATACCACGGATGACCTGTCCTTTTACGGCGGTTTACACACTTTTGTTGTCGAGGACTACTCTCTCAAGGACGAAAATAAGTAATCGCACAAACATTAACATCACCAATTTAATCGTATCATTCATTTTCTAATGGATCAATCTTTCCCTGAAGCAAACCTATCAATTAAATGAGAGATTTCTTATTTAATCTCACTGCGTTTGGTTAGAATAGGCATGACGCACTTACTACATTTCACCTATATACTTCGATTTTTTTCTTTCAAAAACAATAGTTTTAGACGGTACCTGTGCATACTATCTATTGACAATCTTTTACACACTCTTTTATCACAATCGTTTACAAGAATCAAAAGACATATTTTGTTAATATCATAATTTTCAGACATGTTTAACTGGCAAATTTGTTTCAAGGGAATTCGACTACGACCATTTCTGCTTCACAAAAAATACGTTGCAAAGAGTATATCCAGAGGCGTTTGATTACCGTAAGGTCACGGTTAGTTCTATTCGTTTCTATAAAAAGAATTGAGTCATTTCAAAATATATTATTGGAAATCACTTATGTATTCAAACCTCATTGGGTCCAAATCTGTATACCTGTCCGTAATGTAGCTGGTAACGCTGTTTTGCTTTGAGCTTCTGTATCTTCTCTGTTAACTGGAGGCGACTCAACAGTTTGATTTGTATTTCCTACAACATCTGCAATGAATTTAAGAAGTAATGTAAAAATAAATTCATTTGAACTTCATAACGCTATACTTCATATAATTCATATTGCGCTTGCAATCTTACATATTTAAACATACCTTTCATTTGAAGAAAATACCACTGCAAACACCCCAGCTGAGAAGTACCATATCAGAAGCTCCTGGAAGGCCATACATCATATAGGTGGCAAAGTTCAAGCCGGTTTCACTTCCATATCGACTGAAAGAAATCCACACTTAAATGTTGTTTACTTTGGTTATATCCAAAGCTATAATTCCTTTAAGGGGGTGTCCTTCGGGAGGGCCATCAACCCAAAACTTGCTGCTAGGACGATCGTCGGTCCAAATTTCTCTCTTGCAAGTGGATAGATTAACCACAGATACACAGGCTAATTTTATTATATAATATAGAAGCCGACTCCTTCTTAACGGGAAAACGGTATCAGACGTTTCAGCCCGTTAAAAATCGTGGAGTTCGAGCCCCATGGTGGTCAACATTTTTGGTCCCCTGGGCAAGATCCTTACGCGCCATGCCTCGCGAACCCAACCGAAATCTTGGGAGCTGGTATGGGGAATATTACCACTACAGTGCTGATAGGCTTGGGTGTGTTTTGTAGACTGTCTTTGAGCAGGCCACTAGATAAAGCGAAATGATTGTGACATTTCTTGAAGGGCGGGCGTATTAATAATAATTGTCATCCGCGCTTTGAGCCTGTTATTACGGGATTAAGCGCTTAAAAGAAACAAACTAGTTATTAGTTTATAAAAATACATAACAAAAACAAAACAAAAAAATTTTAAAAAAAGTTTCTGGAAATTATTAAAGCTAATTTCATTTTAGACGAACCTTTCAGTCTGTCCATCATACTTGTTGTGGCGCTCACCGACTAGAGTAGCCGATCCGCCAATGTTAGCTGCATATGGCACGCATACATAAAGCCCTTGCATAACTGTTGGTAGTTAGAGCTTCCAGCTTTAGTAGTCCTACCAGCTTGGAGTAATCCATCCTTATTTTTGAGCTCGCTTCAGTTTGATCTTGATAAACGTTTCTTTCATTCATGAAAACGACAATATTCAAAGAAAAAAATGTTGATAGAAATAAGCCCGTTCACCTCATAGGCATACATTAAGAACTCTCACTTATGCGTGAACTCAATTTCAACTGAGGGAGGTCGCAATGGCGATATCGGACAACAATTGTAACCGTGAACAACTACTTTAGTAACACCGGAGGCCGCTATTTATTTTATGCAACTTTTAATTTTCCTCTCACAAAATCAATGTAACAATTGATATAAGTTATAGGCTCCACTAATTCGAGGCCATTGGCGCAGCAGTAATACAAGCTTGCCGGGCTCGTCTCTGTAAATTCTTAATCAATACATAAGTGCAAGACCACGCAAGCTTAACCATGATAACATATAATTATAGCTACCCCACATGTGGGTTTCATCCTCATGTAAAGATTGCACGAAATTAGCCTGCATGAAATCTTCTATAGAGGATCAAAGGATTACAAGGATGTACAGCTTTTTATTCCGTAAAAGTCTTTACTCTAGTCAAACTCTGGAATAGCTTACACCATGTACACCACCCACAATGTGATAAGGAACAATGGCGCTCTCAGGAGCAAGCTAGCTTCGGGTGCAGAGTTTCGTTTGACAACCTTTTAAATTAGAAACTTTGGCATACTAATGTATACTTTTTTACACTCGGGAGGGGGAGGCCTTGATTGGTCTATAGTCCTTAATATACATGCAATCTTTATCTTTTCCTATGTAATAAATTTTTTAATACCATTTCTTTGAGACATTGACATAAGACCATTTTCAATAGAGAATTTATACGATTTGAATAACTGTCGGGATTCTGGCCAACACAATATAAAATTCGGAAACAAATTGTACTATTAACAGCTACTTTATTAACAACTCGAGGCAGCTATTTAGTTTATTCACTTTAAAATTTTCGTCTCACACCAAATCGTCCTTTTTATTCTTAAATCAATACATAGTGGAATCCAATGTGCTCCAGGACACTGCTTCGGGTGCAGAGTTCGTTGACAACAGCCAATTGCAACTTGCCATACATAAGGTAAATTTTTTACACACGGAGGGGAGGCTTGAAATCCCACCTCGGGATATAGGAACAATACTTAATCTTGGGGTGGCCCTTCTTGCGCTCGCAAGCCCAGGGCTCGCAAGATTGCTTAAGGGTGTACACAGGGGTAATAGGGCTAATAGCTGCTAATCGCCAACGGGCTCCGAGGGCGTGGAGGGAGCCTTTGGCCACCTCTCTAAATCCGCCCTGCACGATTACGACAATTAAATGCAAACGTGTACTTTCTGAAATTGTTTTTGGACAAATTAGTCACACATATTGCTTCTGAATTTAAAAATCCTAATAAATGTATGGCACTTGGTAATACTCACGTCATTATCAATCTCGTTCAATTCCATCTTTTCAGGATCTTAATTCTTTTTTCCAGGTCATTCTTTTTCCTGCTTAATATATTGGCTCTTTCTTCGCTGTCCTGGGCACAAACAAAGAAAAAAGACATTGCTTTGCTCTTTTTGATCTAGAAGCCGCAGCTGAGATGCTGTTCACAATGTTGCCAATATCCCGGTCTTCATTAAGTGATGTCAGATGTATCCTCCGATCTCTCGAGCATCACATCAATTTAGTTAAAGGGGGCGGCGACCCCTCTTGGCATGGTACCTCCAACATGTGAGTCAGAGACATACTTGAGCAATCGCATGATACCAAGTGGCCGGCAAATCGGAATCGGCATTGGGTAAACAGGAAGATGAGATGGAGGGATATCTCCATATATATACATATTCTTTTGGTCATGTGCTCACCGCCAGATATTTGTACTCCGCATAGAAGCCTGGTTTAAGGTGCCTCCGTCTAAATCCTGTAGCTCTTTCTCTTTCTTCTTCATCATAGTCAGATCTCAGCTCCATATAGCAAGATAATCTCTAACAGGCTCTAAAGAACTTCACTTGGTTAATTGGAGATATACCAGATTGCCAGAGGTGCCAATGGTTTATTTATTGCAGCATTCCAGCTTGTGCCTTTTCGTGACACGGAAGTCTTCTTACTGTCGGCCCATAGGATCCAAGTACTTGGAATCCCTGACCTCTTTGAGTTGAGGTAACCATCTGAGTGCAGAGAGGGTGATGATTACTTCTCATTGACGGTCGTATATTCCGTCTCTTGGCGTTTGATAGTAATGCTTACTTTGTCTGTAGCATTCTCAAATTATGTTAGTAGATCTTGTGCACCACACATCATATCGGCTATTAGGGCGAGATCTCTGCATAGTTCACTGTCTGTTAGATGCTGACTTTGCCTTTGGGACGTCTAGAACGCTGGGTTTGATGGTGAGTCCCTGTCGTTCATGATGTCAGACTCTGTCTGCGATGTCATCAACCAACCGATACAAAGAGATAGGGGAGCAAATATCTACCTTGAAGGATTCCAATAGTTGTTAGGAACTCCGTTGTGGGCCTATCCATGGCCTGCACAAAGCGAATGGTTTATCAAACATGAAGGCAATTGCTTTGACATCTCGTCTGGGACACCATAGTTGTAAGAAAATTCAGGCATTACCTTTCTGCGGACAACAATGGAAATCTTGTCTCTGGGAAATTCCAACTCTTTCTATGATCAATTTTTGAGTCAGTATCTGAGGTAGTGTTTATATCTGCCTTTGCGAAAACCATTCTGGTTTCATCTGAGAATGGATTGTAGTTTGTATATCTTAGCGCAATTGGGGACATGGTGATTCCTCTGTAGTTGTGGGTTGTTGGAGTCCCTTTCTTTGTATCGAGGATGAAACGATGTTGGACAAGCATCTTTTTGTTTCCCATGCAGGTGTCTACACAAAATTCTGAACAGTTGATCATGGAGTGGATTCCTTCCAGATTACTAGAGGAATATTGTTGGGACCAGGCGCCTTGGTGTTGTTCAGTTTTCATCAAGCAGATCAGAAGCTCCTCTATAGTACAGGTCCCAGTCTTTATAGGAAGGGTGCCTGCTATCATTGTGATTGAAGGAAGGTTCATCAAGGTTAGGGTTACTGTGAACTGGTTCGCTGTGTGTCGAGGCGCTCTTCAGTTGTTTCACCTTGATTCTATAGATGGGGAGCTTTCCTATCAGTTCAGCTCAGACTCAGTGCATCCCAGGCAGCAGACATTCTTGTTTTATGTTTTCGAGATGTAGGTGTCAAGTGCTTCAGCCTTGGACTTAAACATAGCCATCAAGCACCCCGGTGTAAGCATCATCAAGTCAGCCTTTCGATATAAAGTCTGCTGGCGTTCGGTGGGATTTAGTACAGTGTTCTTGGCTGCAAGACTCATTTTTCTTTGGCTTGCGACTTTGTATGTGAGGCAAAGGCAGTAGTCTTATTCTTTATTTTATGTAGGGGGGGCTAGCATCCCAGTGCAATTTCTTTGCTGGGATCAAATGAGGGTGGGTATTTTATCTTCAAGCACTCATCAACAAGAGGGTGAACCTGTTAGTACTAGTACAGGATACTGCTCGCAGAGGCTTGTATCTCCCAACCCCCCCCCCCCCCCCCCCCCTACCTTACTCCAGTCAATGGTTTTCATGGGATCTTCTAGAGGGGGTATACTCTGGACGGCAAGTTACTGCTCCTACAAGAGAAAATTCTATGATAAGACTCAAAAGTGTTGTAGGCCTTGGAGTATTACTGCTGGAATCCACTCTTTCTGACCAGAATGTTAGTCCAGCTGGACAAGTTCTCCATTTGGGCGACGGTATTTCCACAGTTACTTGTTTGTTTTGGAATTGTGTTGTGGCAACAAGGTTAAATTGTTCCTATAAGTCCTTCATGTACAATTCTATTCTGGTGGATCGGGTTACCCGTGGAAACAGCGTGTATTCAGGCCCAAGTTTTTACCATTGTACAGACGGGTATGGGCGGGAAACTGTACTGGTGGCAGTGGATTAGTGTCATGTAAAGTGAGGAGACAGTTTCATTACATGGTCATTGCGGGGGGCTGTAGCGCAAAGGACTGGTGTTTCAGGATTACCCATCAATGTAAGCTTCAGGAGGTGCTCATTACAGTTGAAAGGTTGGCACCATGACTTGAGAGCCTGTAGTGACCAAAAAAAAGGTAGAAAAAAACCCCATTCTTCCAGGCAGAGGGTGTAATAAGTGCATAGCCCTGGATATTCTCCTGTAGTCGATGTTCGCTGTGCACATTGGCGTGGTTCTTGTAGCAGATGACATCATATCATACAGTTGTGTTCATGTAAAAGTTCTTCTTCTTGGCTGTTGTTGATAGTGTCTGGACGTTGTATGCTGATGATGAAAGCAGCATTACGTTTAACAACGTTGTCCATGCATCTTAGTATCAGCTTATCAGGTGGGGACGTCCAGAGGCTGTAGACTAACCCATCATTCCGGATGATAGAGACCAATGTCTCAGGAAGCACGGACTTCAAAAAAAAAAAATTTCCCAAGGGGGGGGGGGGGGCTTTACCATGGTTGCTACCGTGAAACAATTCATTTGCAATTAGCGAATAGTAGCTGGGATCGCCAGGTCTCCAGCCCCCAACCCCAATTTTGATTATAATCACTTTATTTTCCTGAATATTACTTTATTAGGCGCGCACACACAAAAAGGAACTCAAAGTTTTCATACCTTATAGTCCGCTGATATCCAAACTCTCTCATTCATCAACTGCAAAAGTACTGCTGGGCATTGGTACCATCATGGCTGTGGTGCACGGTGTTTATATCCACAGGACAAAACACGTGTTGGCATCATAAAACCAAACACATGCCTAGTCGAAAAACACAATTATCAACAAAAAGGGTTAACAATACTCTATTGTACCTTTTTAGATTGGTAGGAATGGTTCCATTTAAGGCAAAAATATTTTTTTTTTAATGAAACAAATATTGTCTCAGCTTCTTTGGCTAAAAAGCTAGTGCTGGATTTTTTGAAAACAAAATAAAGCTATATGAATCTGCGTAGTTGCTGTAATTTGAACTTTCGTTGTGGTGTTTTGGACGAAGATGCATAATTTTGAATGGCGATACGTTCATGTGACGTGATGGTGGCCCTAGATTTTGTTAAAAAGGGCTGCGGTGAATGTATATTCCATTTAGTTGAAGAAGATGTATGCCGGCAATGCTGCAGTTTTTAGGACTTTCCTTTCATAGGAAGCCCGTTAGATTGCTACAAGTTGGCCTGTAGCAGATAGTGCAATCGGGTTTCTGAACGCGTACTGAACGTAGCCTAATTGTGTGTTTTTTAGATGTATTTCAGTAGTAATCGAGTCAGTTCCGCCCTGCGTTCTTTCTGACACGATTGCGGTATAGTAGATTTGTAGGAGGGCGTGATACTGATATGTAAGGCGCTATCGAATGGAGTTGTATCCAAATGCATTAGTCATTCGTATTGTATATTACGGACAGGAATTGAATTGAATTGTAAATGAAGCTGTGAGTAAAAATATCACGTGTGCAATGTAGGTGTATATTTTATATTGCAGTGGGTTTTCGTTATGTGAAAGCGGGTGTATGGCCAATTTATTTGAAATTAATTTTTGAAAAAGCACATTGTCGTTGTTTTGATAAGAACCCTGGTGAAATGGTGACGGGCTAATAATGATGTTGGGGGCGAAACTGTGTTTGTAATTGATATTGGCATTAACAAAAAAAGTAATGACAGTCTGATGACGAATTGCCAAGCCGACCGATATAAAAGGCCAAGATTTGTATTGAAAATAGCATACTGCCCATGACTAGTGCACTGGGAAGTTACGCTTGTAAGTATTACTATTATATACTGGAAAAAAGGGGTTATTACTTTAGAAATAATGCTACAATTGATTTCCGTAAGGAATTAATTACTTACTGAGTATGAAGAATTTGAGTGAAGTGGTTCGTGCAAGATGCCGGCCTACTTTTGTGTATTAAACCGTATTACCTAAGCGGAAGAATATGCTAGGGTATTAATAACCAAATATTCGCAGGAAAACGTTAAACGTGATATTTGGTGTATAAAGAAATAATGTTAAAATGTACAAATCATTTGCCCCACAAAAAATCCAATGTATTCCAGCAGTTATAAATTTTGAAAGTATGAAATCGTGTTTGGAATTATTTGGTACGCGCATACAAAAAATATCGCATGAGTAAATAGTTGGTTACGCGACGCTATAGAAAATAGACACCATTGTAAAAACTGGTTTTCTTAAGTTGAAGGTTTAAAATATTTAGGATCTATTTATTTGAAAAATTACCCACAATGTTCAGTAAGCAGCCATAACCCCCTCATAACAAGTAATTTGTAATCAGGATGTTGACAGTTTCAGGATTGCCAAAATGAAACACTTGCAAATAGAAGTCAACGACCTTTCTGCAATCTGTTAGAGAGTAGTACAAACGTGTCTCGACAAAAGTTGTTAACTCTAGAACGCGTAACATTACCTCTCATCGTTAATTCTAATGGAACTTATGTTTGATCGTTGTGGACTATTTGAAATTAATGTTTAGTGAGAGTGGACATTATTCATTCCGTATTTTGGGCAATGTTGATGTTAATGTTATATTTATGCTTAACTTTGCCAAATGCAATGTGTAAACATTGCCACAGTGAAGAAAGCCAGGAACAGTAGACCTGAATATGAAACACTTGTACGTGTACCTTACCAACAAGGACATGTGTCGATTTGGGCTGTTGCTGGTAGACAGTGTACAGCAATTGCGCTCATATTTTAATTCAATCTTTAGTCTTCTAGCCTACAAAACTGGAATGTCGAAATTTTATTACATCCTATGTTTGAAGGCACTTATATTCAAAACATTATTCTAACACTCAATATAATGACATAGATGTAGATATCGCTTACATGGAGATCTTCCACGAACTATATCACCTATAACGCAGATAGGTCAACCTAACAATAGAGTATACACAGATCTCATTTATGGTGTGATTGATTATAACAGAAACGTAAATTATGTTAACAACATGTCAGCTAACTAGCTTGCGCGAATGCATCTTATTCAGTAGACAACTTCTCCACACATGTTGCTTACAATGGGTTGCAACTACTATATCAGTAATAGTACCAGGTTGCGACAACTATATTATTGTTGTCGATTCTCATACTCGTTAGTTCTGGACAGCCATCCTCCAATGGGACAGCAGGAGCTTTGTTGTTCCATTCGATTTCTGCTTTAATGAAATACTTGGTCTACATGATGGGGAATGGATATAATTTAACACCTGTACTTATTAGTTATGAATACAATTCTGATCTGGAACACCAAACATTTCTACAAATGTAAATAAAAGACGAACAATGTAGGGGCCTATAAATCGGACTTCTAATCAAATACCAAACCACACTGACACAAATTGTAATACATTTGCCTCAAAAATTGCTGCAATAGAACTGTTACCTATCTGGACTACAATAATAACATGTGTGCCCCAAGTTTGCAAAATATCCGAACATGATGATACATATAGCAATTATTGCATCGTTAATTAAATCAACGACAACTGTAAAAAACCACTAGAAAGTGGATAGCAAAAGAATTGGATATCTGCTTTATTTTTCCATAGGTACCCACAGAGTGGCTAAACCAAATCAGTTAAAAACAGTTACAACAGTTACTACAGAAAATTGACACGTCTTGGCCTAAGTACAGTTAATGTAGGTGATTACGTCTGTCGGTTTATTAACACTGATTTGGGGATGTTTTACAATAAATGATTGCAATTCATGGACTGTAAACTCACAAGCATGGCTCATATATACATGGCAATGCAAATATCTCAATTATTTTAATAACATAAATTTCCTATACATAAGCCTTGTTTGTAATAACGTTGCAACTTATGACATTATAACATTCATACACATAATTCAATGCAAATTGTTAAATGCGACAAGGGTCTCATTTTTTCCACACAAGTGATATAGTTCATTCACTTTCTTAGTTGGTATACTAATCCTGAATTACAAAATGACCCCCCAATTTGTGATATCAGTGTTTAAACCAGATAACAATGAAAAATTTCATTCCAAAATATCTTAAGAGATATCATATAAGAGTGTGATTTTAATTACCAAAAAGTACATGTAATAATCATACATATATGCAAAATGCATTCTAGGCCTATGTGTGCAAAAATTATCTTATAATGCCAGTGCAGACGAAAATACCCGCTCTATACTGTATCGCTGTTGCGATTTATCTCCTCTAAAGCTCATTCAAAGTTAGTGAACATTTTTTACGTCGTTATTACAACATAAAAAAAAAAATTGTCAAATTTGTCACGTTTCTGTATGAAGAACAAGTAACGCAAGTTTCTGAATATAATCACAAAAATTAATGCATATACAAATGTCGATAACAAATGTTTCAACTCGTTTACAAAGGCTAAAATGCGCACATCTGCAATAACAAAATAATAATGGAGCTGGAATTGGTCCACGGTGTTTGAAAGATTGCATACAAGTGAAAGACGGTTTAATTATTCAAATTGCAGAGCTATATGACTATTGTTATCTACAGGAGGTCAATAAATAGAAAATATTTAGCGATACACTTTCCTTAATTTTGAATTCGCTGTGCTGTTAGTTGGCATGCCTACCCCCTGTCAAACACTAGCTCAGCGATTGCTGTCTTTTTTAAAGACCCCCCCCCCCAATTCTTGTTAAAAAAATAACATGTACAATAGGTGCTACTCATAACAATGTACACTCTATTATTTTCAGGTATAACACAATTTAAACACAATGAAAAATAAGTCTCACTTTTTGTTTATTTGTATGGTTCGGAAAGCTCCCAGCAGAAAGTTGAATAAAACACAGGACCACGAAGATTTACGCGCACTGTACAGTGCCCAGTTTTGCCACAATGCCATTCTTGGTGACCAATCATAGTGACCGTTATGCCAAAAAATATTCAAAAAATATACAACAAAATGATTGTATCGCCAATGTCACTCAAACTTCGCAAAAAAATCGTTAAATGTATCAATTCTCAAGAGTTATTCAAACAAAAGAAACCATAAACTAGAATGAGCTTGGAGAATTGTGTATTGTCTACAGACGACTAAAACGTACCAATCCGTGGATAAAATGAAAGTGGTACAAATTTTAAATCGGCAATAAATCGGTCAATGATGTAGATGTCCTTTTGGAAAGATTTTTCGGTGTCGGAAACCTATGGAAATACCACGTGTTTCAGCTATTTGTACGGTTTGTTCTATTTTCTTCGTGAAATAGAGGGCGCCGGCGATTTGAGGGTTCTTTTTTTAAAAATATATAATGTTCTTGTGATACCAAAACGTTGACAGCTTCTGGTAAAATAACATTTGTTCAGAAAAAGTATCAAAAACATTTAAAGTTTTTGGAATGTAAACCACCATTAGTGATATGACTCACGTTTGCATTCGAAACTTTAAAACCTACCATCTCGGTTTCGATCCAACGGCCATTAGCACTCTCAATGCCACCCTTTTGTGTAAATTCCATTCTAAAAGGCTAGCGCTACCATCAAACTGGAAAGGACAAGTATATTGGTATCTTTTGCGTACTGGGCACCCACTTCTGCCAGCGCTCATAATTCCAAATAGTGGTGAACAATCCCAGAGGAATCAATGCAGTGCAGCGATGGGAGTCTCTGTACATCCAGTATACTGCTCCAGGATAAGAACGGATGCTGTTAAGCCAATCTGTGAATGTAAGAGTTGAAAAATATCGTTTGGTTGCTTATGACAATGGTACACTGTAAATGTCGTTTTAACTGTCAAGCCGGGACTCGAAACGTGCAAATAAGTAGATAACTGTAAAACGTCATTTTAACTGTTGTGACTCCCAGATGCCAGTTAAAACGACGTTACTTTAATGAACATTTAACAGTGTTAGACAAACCCGACGAGCCAAGTTTAAGCCCTGAAGGTGTTTTTTGTACGTCTGCACCACGCTGAATACGCACAATTCAAATCGCGCTTAATCTGCAATCGGTATGATGCAGCGCACGTTAATGCAATACAATGCGGTGAAGCGCAGGGCAACACATTTCCTTGGTAACCAAAAATTGCACCTCATTACATGTCATTGCTTGTTATCGTCTCTTTATTTGGACAGCCCTATCTATTTACTTTCTTCCCTCTCCCATATTCTTTTATTTCACGGGAATTGCCCTTGACGTTAATATGCGCTGTGTTGTGACACAGTACTCCAACAAGTTAAAATAATTTTATGCAATCCTGCTTTTAATCCCAAAGAATTCCACAGTAGAAGGTTATGAAATCTCTACGAGCAGTCCTTTTCTTTGCAATGATGAATATGTAACAACACACGGACATAGCAACGCAGTAGTATTCACCTGCTCAAGAAATTGTGAATGAAATGATTTAACCGTGCACACTTGGAATCAACTTGTACGTTTCAGGAAAATAGCGAACTTTTTTTGCCATGAAATTTCATAAAATGGACGATTTCATGGTAAAAACGGTGTTATTGGGCAAAAGGAAATTTGTAAAAAAAGTCATTTTGTGCGTAAGAAAATTTGCGCATCCATCATTTTTGAATAATAAAAATACTTTTGAGTTACGTCCAAAAGTATCAGCCAGTGTCATAGGATACTGTGCATATGGAACCGGATTTGATAACAAAGTTGTTATTTTCTAGATAAAAGGACTTCGATTTGAGCTTAGTTATTTCCCAATTATTAATATATGGACAAGGCGTTATCTTAATGATGAAAATTATTTGACAAATTAGTGCGCCCTCCTCGAGAAATCTTGGAGTCAGCCTTAAACGTCTTGTGTGAGTAAGGGAAATGTTTGCGAAAATCCGTTTCCGTCGTAATAGTCGAGTCTTGTCCACGCGCATTCGTGATCCATTAGGAAGCCTAAACCACATCATAGTTACGACCTTAGAAAACGGGGATTATGCTTATGCAGATGCGGTGATGGAGTGAGCGCGCCCATGCACAACTGTATTCGGAACTGTGACCGCATGATCAAAGTTCACTAGTATCGATCGATCTCGGTTACCTTTGAACAAGCAGCTGGGCCATGGGGCACGTCACTGCATCACAGCATCTGCATCTGCATAAAGATAAGCCGGTTTTCTAAAGGTCAGTAAGGTGTGCGCTTTGTTCCGTTAACACGAGGTTTAGAAAACCGGGTGCATGCGGATGCAGTAATTCATTGAAGCTCCCATGCCCAGGTGTGTTCAAGAATGTGACCGATATCGATCGAGTGGACTTTTAACTTATGCGGTCACATTCCTCAAAACACCTGGGCATTGGACACTCTCAAATGCATGAACCCGGTTTTCTAACCCCCGTAACAGTAATAGACCTAACGCGACGTGACATGGCGCGAATGTTGATATAGCCGAAAAGGCCTTATTTATTCGACGAATCGAAACGAAATAACAGGCTCAGGTGCACCCATGATACACGCTATTCCGTTATGATACATTTTATACTATGACGGAATAAAACCGTGTAATCCAATGGGTGCCACTGAGCTGTTTCGTTTCGATTTTCGTCGAGTAGAATAAAGCCAGCCGAGGCTACTATGGCGTTGTAAGTAGAGAGGAAACTTAATTATGGATCAAAGTATTTATATGTAAATCAACCTCTTGCTTAATGCTGAAGCTTAACCAAACTCGCTCTAAAAAGATAGGAGAATTACTTACAGGATCTGGAAAATTGCGTGGGAATCGGATAATAATAATGGTGTCAATATAACAATGAGATAACGTCGGTTCCGCCATATTGGTGACTTTTATTTATTCAGTATCTTGCTGACGTTCAGGAATGGAAGTCTCGGGGACTGTTTAGGATCCCATGGGGCACTTTTCTGACATCAAATATAGAGGTCAAAACGTTGAAAAAGAAAGGCAAATCATTTACCATTAACACGCTTAGGCCTAAGACATATTAAACAATTAAGAATGACAATATGAGAAACATTGTCCAAAGTGCAATACGGCAATATGTTCAAAAAAATATGGCAACATACAGCCTACGCGTTTGTCATTCATGCTTGATCGAATAAACATCAACACAGTAGGCGGCATGTCCACCCACGTAAATTATTCACAGCTGAACGAATATAATTGTTGGATAAAGTCATTTTGCATGGGCTTTCACAAGACAAACAGGAAAACGACCTTGCTATTGTCCACATTTTCTCTGCACGCAGGATATGTCTTGCCATTTCAAATCGACGAAAATCAGGCCTATGTTATATAGAACATGAGAATTAAATTCTGGGATGTCAGTAAATGTGAGGTTATACATTTTTCGAGCCGAGGGATTCGCTTACTGAAAACAGATAGAGTAACACGTACACAGGCTTGTTTGTAGCACCAACAATTCAATTAATGATTTGGGATGCATTAAATATTTGTTGGGATTCTATATAAACTTCAGAGACCAGTCTTTTTCAAAACGAAATTTGCATCGTTTAATTCTTGGTTTTAACCCCCAATCACCCTTCAAGGGGCCAGGAAATGCAATAGATTGATGTGGTTTGTGCAAGTTACAAGGAGGACGAGAAGCATTCAATATTAATTTGGGTTGGTGATGAACATCATTAGTGAAATATTGATTTCAGAGAGTAATAGAAAAATTCCAGGGATGGTGTGAATCTATTCATGGCACTGACTGATAATCAATAGTTTAACAAATGATGTCACTGTTAGTGTATTCTTTTTTGTGCCCTGTATTGTAATGACCCCGTAAGGACTTTGGAGTAGGTTTATCATCTCATTTCCCTGGGACCTTTCAATCATATTAGACCAACCTAGATATGTAGTTCACATTCTGCCAACAATATACATATTTTATAATTTAATTCAGGCATTTTGGACATCAAATCAGGATATGTTCCAGAGCGTTTTGTCAGCAAATATCATTGTCTTATCGTGTACAAGAAAATAACGGATGTTGGCCTTGACCTCCTGATTGGCTGAACAGATGCGATTACAGAACCTCTACCGGGGGGGGGGGGGGCTGGTAAAGCAGTAATAGACCGTATTCAATAGCCAGCCAGTTGGTGGACAAATTAGAACGGGCATTCCAGTAACTACAATACAATTCACCTGTCAATTGTCCTGTGCAATCGCTAAACAGGATCGATTGACCGGTTGAAGTTATTGTTAGTCCTGGAATGTAGTCTGTCCACCAACATGGCTGGTTGATGACGTCAGATTGATACGGTCTATACTTTTGGTGGTAAATCTGGTCGACGTTATGCGCATTAAGACTGTCTCAAAAATTTAGTACCTATCGCTTAACATTTTGTTAAACAATATTAAAAATACAAAGAAGATTTTGCATGATTGTTTCGAAGGAAATCTAATGGCCTGGTGCTGCTTAGATTCGTGAAAGAAAATCTAGAACAAAAGAATCTGCATTCTCTTAAAAGATTCGGTTGTCTCTTTCTTCTTGAAGTGAAAAAGGCCGATCCCGTATGACTACACCACCGCAGCTTTGTATCCAACTCGCGCTATTGCACACTTTACGTTACCCTTTCTTCCGCCAGTGTGGACTACAGAAATTCTGGAAATCAAACAACCATCAAAGTTGTGTCAGGCCATGAGGTAGGAGAGAGGAGAAGCTATCCCCTAATGCATTACGCAACGCGATTATCCCAATTATATCACTTGGCAACCCATTGTAAAAGCATAGACCCCCCAAACAAAGGCAGCTTCTCGGCAGGGAGGTACTCTTTATGTTCCATGATCAATGCGACGAAGCTGGGCACGCTCAGTTGAACCAGAATATGACCTGTGCGCAGAAGGTATATCCCCATGCGCAGTGGTTGTTTACTGTATAGGACGACAAAAACATAGAGATGAGTCGATTAACAGCCGAAATTCTGCGTATTTCCAGTCCAAAAAAATCGGAGATAGCATGTTTCTAAGATGACGGTACATTGATGTAGTTTTTGAAAACTTGGATGTTTTGAAACGCCGTATTTCTTAAAAGTATGATAGTTGGAGCCGAAATCTAACTTGAATTAGGAAGAAATATGCCGTATCTCATAAACAATGAAACCAACCTTGACAGTGCCCGGAGTGCCCGTTTTCTCAATTGGTCCCGAAGTTGGTCATTTTACCATAGAATTGTATTATGTTAGTTAACAGATATGGTTAAAAAATATGCATTTTGTTATAAAAGCATCAAATTTGGCAGAGAGGCCAGAGAATTAAATTTATGGAAAAACAAATTGTGATTGGAACCACCTGCACAGGTCAAAGTTCAATGTACCTAGAGGTCAACCAAAAGGTCAATTGAGGTCAAAATACATTAAAAAAATGACAGAATAAGGTTGCATCAATATAACACATCATAAACACTTATCATGGGATCTCTTTGTGACATAAATTTCGACTAATCAAAGACGGTCTTCATTTAAAGGACACGAACTTTTATGAGGATACAAATTGTATAAATTTGCGCTTTGTTGTAGAATCTCAACGAGGACATTCGTAGGTTGTATTGAACAAGAAAAACAAAACAAAACACTAAGTTTTGAATTCCCCTGCTGTCCCTGATCGGCCCCATAAACAAGAATACTCGGATAATTGTCATGCACAACAGAAAATACAAAAGAATATTATTACTGAGATGGCTTTACGGCTTATTGTCCCTCAGGTATGATTTAATATATAATAAAATTGTTTAAAAATGGGAGGGGGATATTTGCTGGAAATGTTCTCTTATTCTCTTTTAAAAGGTCCATGGCCCGATCGCTAATAGCCTCGTCCCCAGAAGCCCCAGATTTTACCGGAAGTGATAAACATTTTGGTATCAAAAGAAAGATACTATTCTTTCTCATTTACGCGGTGAAATCTTTAGGGCAAAGATGTTTGGTTTGGAAGTTATGAGACAAAAATGTGGGCCATTTTGGTCGACCCAATATTTAATTTTACACAGTACTCTATGGGGCTAACATAATCACCGTTTTTTAGCTCTCGATCAAAACGGATGATATCGGCGCGAAATTTACAGATGTGATTTGGGAGTGAAGGCAATTCTATCAGATGAAAAACTTACAGACTTAAATAGGGCCATCCCCCTTAAGCTTAATTACATTAACATAACCATGAAACATTTCATGAAGAAGATACAGGGACCTAGCTCACTGGGGATACATTTATGTCAATGCTACAAGTCATATCACATTTTAATCACCCAAAGCCAACAAAATGGAACAATCGGATTATTTTCTACTTTGACACTGTCACATTTAAAGGGAAAATCATAGTGATTTGTCCTTTAGTAGATTGGGGGCATGAATGCATAGATTAGGGTATGAAGGGGGTAAACAGGTCCAAATAGGCCAGTTAGAACACACCACAGCGGGATGCATTTTACGGAATCCTGTATTTTATGAGCAGAAGCACTCACTTGAGTACAAGTGGGCCGTAGAGGTAGAAGAGAAGTAGAAAGCGCTAGTAAAAATTTGTTCCCCAGATCTTTGACTGCAAAATCTTTAATATTGTTCATAAATTTCACCCAATCATGAGGGAAAAAAACCATTGTAATCCGGTAAAACGGGTACCAAAAATTTTGTCATGGCAACATGTGAACGAGACCACGAGACTGACAATCGTGGAGTCCACCTTTAAGTACATTCCTCGAGTCTCAACTGAATGTTTCAGTTGTCTTTCGCTGGACCCCCAATCATAGAGGTAGGAATTTTCGTAGAGTTTGGTCCCTGTAATTAGGCTAGATTGTTCCCAAATATGGATCGAATAAAAAGGGATTTTTGTTTGTGCAACGTTAAATCAAATTAAAAGGCCCAAAACACTCCTTAGGAACACATTTTTATTTTCAGAAACAGTGGTGTTTGCTAGGTGAAAGGCCGTAAGGGCATGTGTGAGGGACCCCCCCCCCCCCCAAAGTGTGAAATTCTTAATCTTGATTCTCAATTATACGACCGTGATGTGCGATTTTTTGCCTGAAGTTTATGGAAATAATCCTGCCCCCCTAAGTTAAAGTGCCCCATCGATACCCCCAAAAAAAACACTTTCTGTGCTGGGATTGCTCATCTTAAATGATTGAGGTATTCGCTCTGTGAAATGTTGGCCCGCCCCAGCCCCCCCCCTGCCCACCAAGATGTGTGAAAACCAAAATGGCAAAAAATAAATTGATATAGGGCCAGGCCCTAGCCATAGGCCTACTTGTTGAATATGCTACATTGATAACTGAATTTATCATCTGTATGTTTCCTAAAACATGAATACTATTGAAGCAGATTTGATTGGGCCTACTTGCAAATTACAACGTACTACGAGATCAATAATAATGCTGAATCCTGTGCATCAACAGCATCGGATGTACATTACTGCTTTGTAATATGGCAAGGGGACGTCCATTTTAACAATACTTTTACACGGATCATGTGCTTAAACATGTATTTTCTCTGAATTGAAAATCGGATATCGGCCAATGGGTCCCTCATTTATTTCACCAAATAGGTTGCCAACCTTCGGGACCAAATGAAAGCTGGCAACTTCGGACACTGTGAAGTTTGGTGCCATTGTTTAGATATGGTATTTTCTTCCCCATTCCAACTTAGAATTTTGTCTCCAAATATAATTTAAGAACTACGGCGCTATCAAAACATTCAAGTTTTTAAAAGGCCGAAAGTTACGATTTAAAACTAGAATCAATGTAATATCTTAGAAATTATTCTAATAAATGATCACAATGAGTCCCAAAATGATCTTGTTTTGCCTTGAAGATGATGACGTTGACGTGGTTCCATGTCCTAAAAAATAATCAATACTCATTATTTAATTGGAACATTTATGCAAGTTTTTCATGCCTTAGACACCTTATAAAGAAATGCACCCAATTTTCTTACAATTATGTCGCTATCTGCTTACTATGTACATCGATGTAATGTTGATGCACATTCTATCAGCCATCAATATCGATCTCTTGTTGTATGTTCCAATACAATAGGTTTACGACCTGTTTACGAGGGCGGGAGATTGCATCGGTCAAGGGATTTGGGAAGAGCTTTCTCCTTCTCTCCTACCTCCACGGTCAGGCGGAATGCCACAGCGTGTGGTTGTTTGTGTATTCAAAATTAAGGATGTAGTGTCCCAGAATGGCATTTCTACGGGTCAAAGGTGGATTCCACGCTGAGACTGTCAATATTCTTGAATCAAAGTTGAATGCTAGGGATACCAACAATATGCTAAATATATAACTTTATTACAAAAGAAGATATGTTATAAGCTGTTATAATACACCCACAGTATTGCACATGCGAAGAACGAAATTCATAATCACAAACTGATTTCAAATTATACCACGACTTCTTGACCACACATCACGTTAATTGAATGCCAAAGTGTGCTTTTCATACAATGTATTACTCATAATCCAAGAGAGCGAAAAAAGTTTGATTTCACTTGTCATGGTCGATTGAAGGAACCGCGAACGATACCTTGGCGATTGCACTCCAGAAGAATACAGACACAGAAACAAAAAATAGCTTCAAATATAAGATTTTTGTTGGTTTCCCGTGGGATTTTGTGCCACAATTGTTTTTATTAGCTTACTTGTCAATTTTGGGGTGCTGAGTTCAAAAATCCTTAGGTGCCATTTTTTTCACCACTCCTTCAGTAGCCATTTTGGATTTCAAAATGGCCGCCATTTTCATTATTTTCTGTCCTATATCTCGGCTTAGGAGCAACTTAGAGGAGTAAGATTGGTGGCAATACCCATGTTTGTGATACCAGAGATTCAATTAAAGCACGGTCTTACTTGTAACTGATTTGGTTTTGCTGCCTCTTGAATTTCAAAATGGCCGCCATTTTAAAATTTTTTATGTCTCTATATCGTGGCGTGTGAGCAACGTGGAATAGTAAAATGGTGGCAATCACCCATGTGTGATACTAGTGATCCAATTAACAGCACTGGCTTGTAATCTAATTAGCTTTGCCGACATCTTGGATTTAAAAATGGCCGACCAATCTAATACACTTGATTTAAAATCTCAGCATACAGTAATAAAGCCGTCTAAAAATGGAAGCTTTGCAGGTACTATGATGAGCCTTCGCAAATCACTGCATCCAATTCTTATCAACTCAGCCGCGCATGGAAGATTTCAAAATGGCCGCTACTAGACAAGTTTTATGTTTTCATGATAATGTAATGTCGATGAAATGTAACCCAAATATCAGTATATAATACAGATTCTACTGTTTTTAAACACTATCCTCTGTTGCAATACCTGACTTTGATCTTTGATTGTCTTTTCAGTACATGAAGAATTATTTTCACCATAGTGCGTTATTTCGGAAACTTTATTTGAGGTTTAGGCCTTAATCAATATATATATATATATATATAGAATATATATATATATATCGAATATATTATACCCCTAAAACCATTCTTCCCATTTCAAAATTTTGGGCAAAACCTCCATTTCAGTGGATTTTCATCAAGGCCATCCAACCAGCCGTAATAGGCCGAAAGCTTTCAAAGCCACACCACAACTCTAAGTCTATCGGCCCCTGTTCAGGTAAATCCTAAGGAAGGCGGTCCGCTCTGGACGTTAGTTCATTTTGGAAAAGTCTAAAATGCCGTGGCCCGGCCTAGGGGACTTGTCACCGAAAATCTAGGGCGACTTTTCCCTGAACAAGGATGCGGTCCGCTCTGAACTTGTTCATTTTTGAAAAGTCTACATGCCGTTGGCCGTGCTAGGTGACTTTTCAAAAAAGATCTAGGGCGACTTTTCCGCCGAACAAGGAAGCGTCCGCTCTGGACTTAGGTTCTTTGTGAATCTACATGCCGTGGCCGGCTAGGTTAACTTTTCATCACCGAAAGATCTAGGGCACTTTCCGCTGAACAAGGAAGCGATCCGCCTCGGGACTTAGTTTTCTTTTCTGACTCTGGACTTAGTTCATTTTTTGAAATGTCTGAGATGTACTACCCTCCTATAGTATACGATCTGGTCGCGGCCCCTTTTCAATCCTTAGAGCAACTTCATGCGATAGCCCAGTACTTACCCTCAACTGACTTGTGCGAGTTTGTTGTCAGAAACCGGCATGATACGCACCTCTAAAACATTAGAGAGGAACCTTCAACACCTTATCCTACATATTGTCCCGGAAACCGAACGGTGGCCAACATTTTCTTGCTGACTCTACGGGTAGTCTCCGGCCAATAATAGGTGTTTTCCGCTTTTGCCAGCTAAATTTTTGCTGCCGTTGCCCGGCCACTTAACGTTTAATCCTATTTAATGTTTCAAAAATGAACAAGTCCAGAGCGGGACCGCTTCGAAAGGGCCGTGATCCTACTTTTGAAACGGTTCGCTTGCCGTGGGCCGGCTAAGGTTTGGAGTCGTGCGGTATTCGGCACCACTTCTGTCGCCCGGGAATCACCCGAGCTTACTAAAAAACAAAGGTTGGCCCACCTGCCGGTTTTTCCGCAAAACCAACTTAATAGGTTTTGAAGGGAAAAACATCAGGTATGAAAGAGTGCCGGGCCTGCCCGGTTTCTGGTCGCAGACCCACACCGGTCGGATGTGGTTCAGGTATGACGCGGGTTTTTTCGAAGGGTGGTAGACATCGGTTAGAAATAAAGGTGCCCATGGGGAGCCCAACTGCCGGGGACCAAAGTATACTATAGGGGAGTATATTCCGTGTTTTGCACGGAATGGCCCGGGGGCGTTAGTTTTGGTATGTGCGGCTAGAGTGTTTTGCGCCAACATTTTGTAGCCGGCAGACGGGGCGTTTACCCACTAGTAGTGGATTTACCGAGAGCGGCTCTCCGCTGGAGAGAGATAGAAATGTACGGGTGTGCCGTATGCGAAATCTGGATTTGATCTAGGGGACGCTTTCGGTAGCGTTACTTGAGTTGGTATCAAAAATGTCGCATGCGCAGAGACCAAAAAGCCGGCCTGCAGCGGCTCGGGCCTGGTTCGGGACCAAGAACGTAAACTCTACATGGTCGGGCCAATTGCAGTGGCCACTTTGAAAATGACAATCCGGAGCGGACCAGTTACCGCACATGTCGCCGCGATTTCCGGCTAAAAAACAAGGAAGCGACGCTTTGGGACTTTTTTCACCCGTAACTATGGCTGTGGGATGTAGGGCCATTTCCGTAAAGACCCGAGACAGTGGTGCGCTCTGGCCTAGTCAAAAGAGGACCTTTTTCCATTTTTCAACTGTAGATTATTTGTCAATCTTAAAAATTGGATTTTAAGTGAAAAGGCGGCCGCATCTGAATTTCAACGGAAGTATCACTTTGGAAGAAAATTTGGACGGTGTAAAGAGCCGTTTCCACTCATGTGACCGACCGGGTTACATCACGTGACCGGTACTTTGGATCCCAAGGTATAAAATTATAAAAATGCAATCAGTTTAAGTAAGTATCAGATGGTCAGATGGATAGGGAACGAGGACCCAAAGACCAGACGTAAACCAACCCGTCGGATTCCGGATTTCCAGGTTCGGGTCCCACTCAAGGTAAGTAATTTTTTGTTCTTTTTCTTTTCGCATCTCTTTTCTCAGTGATAACGTCAGGTTGATACCCCCCCCCACATGAGCGTGGCACGTGATTGATACGTGGCGGGAACTGCGGGCACGTGATGATTGTGGCGGGGAAGGAAAACTGTAGGGATAAAAGGAGCGATCGCCAGCGATCTGGATCAGTTCTAGCAATGGACACAATGAATATTCCAAGGTCTGAAAAAAAAAAGCGTTATTGTTAGCCGATATAGTGTTGGGGAGGGGAGAGGAGGAAGGAAATGAACACTCTGAGGGAAGAGATGGGCTGAAAGAGTATTTAGGAATATGCGAGAAGAGGCTGGGAGAGGGAAGAGAGCAAGTAGTTACAGCTCCGAGGAAGGAGCAAAGAGGAGTCGAGGAGAAAGAAGCGAGGAGCAAGCCGGGGGGGATATGGGCGGCAAGCGCCATGGCAATGTTTAACAAGATGTGCCCGATCTGCCCTAACCCTTCGGCCGGCGGTGGCTACACCATCAGTCTCTCAGCAGCTACTGTACCTCTCCAGTCCACCCGCAATCGCTTCACTGCTGCACACACATCCAGCCTACATCTACAGTTGGAACCTGCCAATAAAACAACACAGGGAGGCCTCATTACGACCGGGATTTGGATTCCTGACCGGCAAGGAAACTGAAATGGGCCGGGCCCCTCCTCTACAGGATAATATGGGTCCCCTGCGCCGTGGGGCGGTGTTAACCACCAGTTCCAAATAAAATAATGTGCTACCATACAAGACGTGCAGCCTGGAGCTACTGATACCACAGAAGTGGGCAGCCGAATACTACTAAGCAAAACCAAAAAATAAATTCTTATGTAGAAAAGTCGTGAAAACAGATGTGAAACCTTAATTCAAAAGAAAGAACGCAATTCCCTTGCCCACAAAATTCCAAAACAATTACATTGTCCAGATACAAAATTAAAACAACAACAAATTCCCTCTAAGTTAGCACAAGGGTTAATTAAATAGACCTGTAGGCCGCCGAAACATACGGTAAAACTGCTCGCGCCTTAACAGGCGTGCGGCCGCCCCTTGTTACCGTCAAGTGAGGGGTCAGTAGTTAGCGGGGCCAGGTCAGGGGTTGCGAGCCGGGGTAAGGTAAAAGGTTAGTGGTTGGGACGGTTCATGCAATAGGCCAAACCATTACGGTAAAACAGAACCGCGCCTGAACAGGCGTGCGGCCGCCCCTTATACCGTCAAGTGAGGTGTCAGTTAGCAGGGTCAAGGTTCAGGGGTGCGACGGAGTAAAGGTGCTGTTAAAGGTGAGTGGTTGGGACCGATTCATGCAATAGGCCCAACATTCGGTTAAACAGCAGGGGCGCCTTAACAGGGCGTGCGGCCGCCAATTAGTTACCGTCAAGTGGGGGTCAGTTAGGCTAGGTCAAGGTCAGGGTTGCCGACCGGGTAAAGGTTAGTGGTTGGGACCGATTCACTGCCAATAGGCCAACATTACGGTTTTAAAAAAACAGCACGCCCTTAAACAGGCGTGCGATCCCCCTTAGTACCGCCAAGCAAGGGTCGCTTGCCGGGTTAAGGTCAGGGGTTTCGACCGTGTAAAGGCCGGGGCTAGCACAATAGAAAGTTAACCGGAGCACACAAAGTGCCCGGCTAGTAGAAGTTTCGCTGCCGTGGCCAGGGTTCGGATTCCAAGGTATAAAAAATTATAAAAAGCAACATTTTTCGGGTAAGGATCAGATGGCCCAGTGAGGGGCGACGGACCCAAGGACCGCCTGGATTCCGGATGTCCAGGTTCGAGTCTCAGTCAAGGTAAGTACTAGTTAATGTTTTCTTTCTTTTTAGAGTGAAATTCACCTTTTTTTTTTGTCCTCCCGCTTCTTTGGGGGAGGGGAGGACATGCCTGAGGGTGGGGATGTCAGTTATAATTTCCTTCTTTTTCTTCTCCGGACTTAGAAAAGTTCAGCGGGTTGTGATGTTGGACATTGCCGCTGTCGTGGCCCGGCTAAGTCCAAGGGTCATTGCCTGGGTAAAGGGTCAGAGGTTGTGAACCGGTAGAGGTCAGGGGTTGGGACCGAGTCATGCTATAGGCCCGAAACATTACGGTTAAAACAATGGTAAAAAGTGCGTTAGTCTTAGCCAATTCATTCCCCAAGAAATTGACCGGTAGCTTATAATAAATTGTTGGACTACCTACCGGGTTCCGCCAAACCTATTTAGGATGGGGTGTTTTAGGTTAATATCTAATGTTTTAGAGAGAGATGACCTATATGAATAGTTTCTGCAGCAAACTCGCACACGTCAGTTGAGGTTAAGTACTGGGCCATCGCTTAGAAGTTCCTCTAAGGATAGAAAAGCGGCCGCGACCAGAACGTATATATAGGAGGGTAGTACATTTCTCAGACATTAAAAAATGAACAAAGTCAGAGTTCAGAAAAAAAATCCCAGAGCGGACAGCTTCTTGGTCAGCGGGAAAGTCGCCCCTATATCTTTCGATGAAAAGTCACCAAGCCGGCCAGGCAACGGCATGTAGACTTCAAAAATGAAATAAGTCCAAGCGGACCGTTCTTGTTCAGAGGAAAGTCGCCCTAGATGCTTTTCTGTTAAAAGTCACCCTAGCCCGGCCACGGCATGTAGACTTCAAAAAAATGAACTAAAGTCCAGAGGGACGCTTCCTGTTCAGCGGAAAGTCGCCAGATCTTTTGGTTAAATGTCACCTAGCCGCCACGGCATGTAGACTTCAAAAAAGGACTAAAGTCCAGAGAGGACCGTTTCTGGTCAGCCGGAAAGTCGCCCTAATATTTCGTGAAAAGTCCACCATAGCCCAGCCACGGGCATGGAGACTTCAAAATGAACCGGAGTTGGTGGTTTAGGTTTCATTATCTAATGTTTAGAGAGTGCGTATCATGCCTATTTTCTGACAGAAATTCGCAACAGTCAGTTGAGTTTAAGTAACTGGGCCATCGCTATGAAGTTGTTAAGGCTAGAAAGCTGGCCGCGACCAGAACGTATACTATAGGAGGGTTAGTACATCTCAGACATTTAAAAAAAGAACAAAGTCCAGACTTCAAAATGAACTAAGTCAAGAGCGGACAGCTTCCTTGTTCCCCGAAAGTCGCCTAGATCTTCTGTTAAAATCACATAGCCCGGCCACGGCATGTAGACTCAAAAATAAACTTAGTCAAGAGCGGACCGCTTCCTTGTCAGCCGGGAAAGTCGCCCTAGATCGTTCGGTGAAAAGTCACCTGCCCGGGCCAGGCAGTAGACTTCAAAAATGAACTAAGTCCATGAGCGGAACCGCTTCCTTGGTCAGCGGAAAATGGTCGCATCCCTCCATAGATCTTCTGTGAAAAGTCACCAGCCCGGCCACGGCATGGAGACTTCAAAAATGAACTAGGCTTTGGGTGTTTTAGGTTCATATCTAATGTTTTAGGAGTGCGTATCATGGCCTAGTTTCTGACGCAAACTCGCAACAGTCAGTGGAGGTTAAGTACGGGGACCATCGCTATGAAAGTTAGCTCTAAGGATGAAAAGCGGCCGCGCCCAGAACGGTATACTATAGAGGGTAGTACATCTCAGACATTTAAAAAAATGAAACAAAGTCCAGACTTCAAAAATTGAACTAAGTCCAGGCGGACCGCTTCCTTGTCAGCGGAAAGTCGCCTAGTCTTTCTGTTAAAAAGTCACCTAGCCCGGCCCACGGCACTGTAGACTCAAAAATTGAACTAGTCCAGAGCGGAACGCTTCCTTGGGCAGCGGAAAGTCGCCCTAGATCGTTTAGTGAAAAGTCACCTTAGCCAGGCCACCGGCATGGAGCCCATGGATGACTTAAAAATTGAACTAAGTCCAAGGAGCGGGACTGCTTACTTCTTAGCGGAAAGTAGCCCCTAGATCTTTCGGTGAAAAAGTCACATAGACCGGCCACGGTATGTAGACTTTTCATAAATAAAACCGAGGCGGACAGAGTCATTGGTCGTCACCTGGAAGTGGCCGGTGGACTTACGAGGAGCGGTCTCGCTGAATGCTAGGTCAAAAAACGACCAAGTACCAAAAAAGTACGAAGTCAGGGTTAGGGGACGCCCTCTCGAAATCTCAATCGTTAGGTTCCATCAAGTGGAAAAGTTCCTAGACGGAGTTAAGTTAAGTACGTAAGGGATATAGATGGCGAAAGAAGATGATAAACAATAGCGGGCGTTAGCTAACTATGTAAAAGGAACTGGTGAATGGGACTCGAACCCACAAAAAGCGGGCGTAGCTAACCATCGTAAACAGGAACTTTGCTGTGAATGGGAATCGAACCCACAACCTCTCTGTTGTGGACAATATCAATGGATGGGATATTAAAACTTCTTGGAAGAGTATTAACATCATTTGGAGAGATCGTTTCCAACAATGAGTATATGGAAGATATACACTCCTATCGAAACCATTTCAAAAAGAGACGTCTCCAGTTTTGAGTCACTGCAATGCGGACCAACAACCTGACCAACTATCTCTCACATGATTTCTGGGAAACCACATGAAGGAAGAAAAACTTAGCCGTGGCAGGGAAACTTAGTTATCCTGATGTTTTTGTCTTAAAGATTATTGGATTGTATGCAAGGAAATCCAGAAAATTTGTCTCAGATGCTTTCGACGTTCCGTCACGGAAGCGACAGATGATGATGATGAGTCAGGATGATAGCCTTAGGGACTTGTCTGGACTTGTGTCAAAGTCACTGAATTTACAGAGTGCTTGTTCTTGGAAAATGTGCTTGCCTTTTGCTGTTCTTGACATAAACCATGCCAAACAAAAAGTTTTCAAGAACATAACATGCTGTCTAGGTCGAAACTATTCATCAAGAAATACTGGAATACACCCATTGAGTCACAGCTTTGAATCTAGGCTTTAGCCACCTATCTTAGATATGCCAGCAAATTTTCCTCCCAATCAGTACCTCTAAATGCGTGCAGACCTAGTAGACCTATATTTTTCGCTTCCAAACTACTGCACACCTTGCACGTATGTCAATTCTGCGCTTCGCTTTTCCTGTTCCAGTGATGAAGTGAAGCTCGCTAGGAAGGCTGTGGGTTGAACACAAACCATGGGGTAAAATGAACCATCCGTGTATGGCGATGTACATCTCTATCCCAGATGTCTCGTCAGCTGGACGCATCAATACATGCATTGGGCTCAAGGGTCTGCCTCCTCAAGGCGTGCTCACCCAATCTTGGAGCATTAAACACATAATTTGTTGGAATACGTTGAGGATGCAAATCTAAGCTCTGCTTTGGGTATTTTCATATTCATGGAGTAGAGCCGTGACCTCACGTAATCTGTCAGATGAGACTTTGTTTCAATATGAAGACAAGCAGGGTTTTCGTGCTACTAATTTGATATTAATCGAAACTCTGATAGTCAAATTGACCGATCAATGCCAGCAGACCTTTTGACACGTGTCTGAGCTTTAATTTAAGTAGTGATAAATATATAGCTGTCGAAGAATCATATCCTCCACAATACCCGGCAGACAATCTTACGGATGCTCCGAACAAAGGTGCTGGCAAAATAAAAGCTGTGTCACCATTTGATGGACCTTATTGAAACTCGAACAACTGCCATTGGCATCATAATGCACAAATTGTATTTGATCTCCAACCGCTTGATGTATCAGCCGGTGTAAGTCTACCTAAGGTCACTTGGTGGTTCCCTGTTAGACTCATTAATGACATGGACAAAAGTTCTCTTGTACATTGGGATTAGAAGAAGGCCATGGAGGAGAAGAGTGATCGGCGGATGGATAACAGAAATTAATCTGTTCCAAAGTTTGGTCCACGAACAGAGATTTGTGAATGGAATGCCTGGCTTAGTCACCACGAAAATCACCAGATTTTAGAACTCCAAAGTGTCTGGTCAGTACACTTTAAATATCGTTATTGGGCAAGGACAAATAGGTACAAGTCGAGTATATTTGTAGAGATCAGGAGCAAATTAGTATTTGACCTTGCTCCCCACCGGGCACCGAGACCAAGCTCCCACTCTCCTGTTACTTGCTCGAATCAAGTGAAGTAGACTCTCTACCTGTTTCATATAACTCAGAATTCTTTAGCCATGCGAAGGTCTTGACCAGTGGAGCTCGGATCTGATCTCTGAAGGATTTTTACTCTTCAAAAGGACACCCACATATTTCTTGTCTCATATGAAGCATATTGTGGAGTTCGTGACATTCCAGGATTATGGTAACAAAGTTTTCTAGCTGCAAGTTGCTTCAAAGAGGAGGTTCAAAGTCGACACATGATTATTTTCATTGCTCTTTCGTGCAATGCAAGATTCAAGTGTTATGACAGCTTGTTTGAGGACCTACAACAAAAGTGGACTATCCCTTGAGCAAGGCAAAGCACCGTAGGCCTGTAGAGGGCAGTATAGTATAATACGTTGGAGGGCTCTTAACAAATCTGGTTCCATGAAGGGATCACTGTAGGATAGTCCGGAGAAATTTAATCTGAACATTTTGGCTGTAGTACGAGGAAAAAAAGTAGATCGAAGGCTTTGCAGTAGGACTACTTGGGAAAAAAAGGGTTTTCAGTTACGCGGAAGGTAGATCGAAGACATTGTCGTTTCCATAAACTTTACCCAATCTCTGTGTCCCTATTGCTCCACTCCGTACGTCTTGTGGATTTATTTACTCATAAAGTATTTAAGTTGATCAAAAACCAAGCTAATAAAGTGGCTTAAAAATAAGTTACTTACTTGGCAGTATTCATTACATTTAAGCACTCTAATGTTACAAAATATTGATTAACTAAAATATGAAAACAGCGCCATCTAGAGAAGGGCCCCATGCCGTTACGCAATGCCATAGTCTTAATTTATCCCACCCCGTGAAATTTACCAAGCGCCCGGCGCAGGTGAAGTCGCCCTGAGTCGTTAGAATGGCGTACTAAATTAGGCTTAGGATTAAATAGACGGATAACCGGATTATAAGATCGGCAGTTTCCCGTCGGACTACGTATAATTGAAATTGGCGGCCATTTTGAAGAAGATGGTGACTAAACACAAAAATAGATACAAATAAGAATGCTTGGAATAAGAATCATAAACCAGGGATTGCCACCACTTTCTTTCTACGGTAATCACAGCCAAGTATGGGACAACCTTGTACATTATGTAATTAAAAAAAGGCGACCATTTTAAAATTCAAGATGGCTGCCAACCCAAATGAAGGAAAGCAATGCCATGTGTAATGGAAGCGCTGTATCATAAACATGGGTATTTGCCACATTGTTACTATTCTAAGTTGCTAATAAGCGAGATACAGGACAAAACATAGTTGAAAATGGCGGCCATTTTGAAATTCAGATGGCGGCCACCAAATCACTTAAAAGTAAGATAAGGCTTTCAAATGGAATCCCTGGTACACAACATGGGTATCAAGTTACCACCATTTTTACCCCTCTAATTTGCTCATAGCCATGATATAGGGACAAAATAAACGAAATGGCGGACTGAAGGTTCCGTGGTCTGTGAAAAAAAATGGCACCGAACTTTTTGAAATCCGCACCCCAAAATTGACAACGTAGCCAATATTAAAATCAATTTGGCACCAAAATTCCACACGGATTAATAATATTGAAATATCAAAACTCTACTAAAAGAGTCGCTTATGAATTGTACGGATTTGTAGGGTTTACATTACATGTTTACGTGAGCAATACGGAGTGGTTGTGTGGATCGAAAATGAGCTAACGTCAATGCAAAGTAGTTGGTACTTTGAAATGCATTCGTATGATAAATCACGTGGTTTAAGTAAATGACGTCTGATTATAGAGTGCACAGTGAGGACAAACAGTATAGTACAATGGTTGTAAAAGGTGTGATTAAAAAGTTGTTGTTAAAGTTCTCGCGTGACCCGCTTTTCTTGCCACTTCAATTCTTGAATCCAATGATGATGGAAGTGCCTTGTTTCATTTTTCGTCGCCTTTTCCTCTTTACGGTACCTCTTTATTTTGGTTCAACACTCGGTATAACCTGTTAACTAATATAAAAATTTAAAGACAACGAATTCTTAGAAAAAATAAGGGATCATGTCTATGTTCACAATGACATTTGTACTAGGATTGGAAGTAACTCAAAGTTTGATTCTACAGGTCGTCAACCTCCCCATACTACTCTTTCATTTCATTTGAAAATTGCAGGCCAAGTTGTAGGTTACTTTCTAAATATGAGTGTAGGAAAAAACACTACTAGGGCTGCCCTACAGACGATATAAAATACCCATGGATATAAACAACAACGACTATTATTTTGTTAATTATTGAAAAAAGGAGAAGAAGAAAAAACAACAACAACAGACAGTATTAGTATAAGCGGGGAGATTTTAGATTTGAAAGACATTAAATTTAACTGTTCAAGGGGTTGTAAACCTGCTTCAATGATCTTAGTCAAACTTGGAATGGGGTAATTAGAGGTAGGGTTGCAATAATAGCATGTTTGTTTTAAATAACCCATAGTGGAACCGGTATAAGACATAAAGCGGACAGGATAACGAAAAGACTACATGGACCATGTAGAATGAGTGATAAATTGAATAATTCTCAGTAATTATAGCACCCAAACTGCAAGGATTGCATTATTTAGGTAAGATAAGCTCTGCTATCCTATAACTCATCAGTATCATAAATTGTGTCGATTACTTAGTAAACTGGTCTAAAATAAAAGAGACAACCTGGGGGTCAAAAGGCTGGTGGCCCTGAGCTTGTGATCCATACTCAGTTGGTTCTGTATGTATTTAAGGGTATGTTGGTGATGCCAACCTTCTGTTTATTGCATTGTTCGCGAGATAATATCCTTGAAGAAAAGCCTATCTATTCACCAAAGTGATTCCGGTATTGCGGTTTGGGTATGAGCAATACTTGTTTCCCACGCTCCCATAGGCAACTGTGGGTTCTGTCGTTACAAGCTGAAATTTCTTTACAGATACGAGCGAATT
>JAMKCH010012672.1:0-27334 GCA_023653785.1 Ophioderma brevispina
TTTTAAAACATATGGCATCTGAGGTCAGATGCTTTGTTAGATTCTTCATTTGTCTTAGGTCATGTCCAGAAAGTTACTTTCAGAGGCCATAACGCTAACTGAGTCCATGCTCTCTGTGATGGAGCCCCCGGTAGTGTGTTTTGTGTTCGACCCTCTTCTCTTTACCATACAAGTGATCAACGCCCTGCCTCCAGTATTGAATTTAACAAACCTTCTTTCCGAGTGGTCTAATCAAATATCCTTCTTTCCAAATCCCAGAAAATTAATGTCTATTACATAAAACGTACTTCAGCATCATTCAATATATTTAATTCTTATTCAGTGGGCGGGTTTAGTAAGCAAACACGCATTATCATTGGTTGTTGCCTATCTTATATGAGACGAAATTAGATAGTGCGTCGCCGCGCAAGTGTTTACGCGCGCGTGTCTAAGGTTACGCAGTGCACGCAGGTAGTACGGGTTGGTTCATTTTTTACAGCGGGTGAATATTTTTGTTTTTTAAACTAATATTATTGAAATAAATCTATTTTCAGTGATTAAAACAACCAAAACTAAATAAGAATGAGAATAAAAGATAGGATTTGTTGTTTTGCCCATCCAATATGACACGATATTAGATAGGCAAAACAACAAATCCTATCTTTTATTCTCTAATTAACAATTTCGCTTTTGAAAAGGTAAATCCCTGTTAGCTAAAGATCTCTAATGATCTGAAGGGGGGTATACGTGTTTACGGGTATTATCTCCAGAAGTAGTGAACTCCTTGGTTTTTTTTCGTTACATATGAGGGGGAGTTCACCCATGTTCTTCTGCATTTATATAGATTGGGCTCTCTATATCCTCTTCACTTGAACGTGTAATGCCACTGGAGCAATCCTTCATCAAAGACGGAAGAAGCAAGTCAAGACCACTGCAATCGTGTTGCGCAACTAAACCTTTGGTTTTTGTCTTCGGACACGAATACATGCACAATACATCGCACATGTGCACAAAACATTTTCTCATGGATGAGTCTATACTTTGTTTATAAAAGTTAGCTCTTACATCAGGCATGCTGATCACATTCAATTTCACCGCTTTAAATCTACAACTGATACTTTGTTCTATCATGGCATTCAAGTCTTCCCTAGAAAAAATGGTTAAATTGCGTGAAATCTAATATGTTCAATAGATATTTGTTTCAAATGAGCAACTTTTTAAAGCAATACAATTTTAAACATTTGTATCTTTTGATTCATAATTTTTGTATTGCTTCTAATTGTATAGTTGTGCAATATGTATTGTATATGGTTTTATTTCATTATCAGTATGCAAAGGGCGGGCGGATCTAGTCATATTTTAAATATCAGTGTTTTTTGTCTTTTAGCCTCTGCTTGTTCGCACAAGCCACTTTTAATACTGATATTTTGCATCAATTAAAAGTTGGTTATTTTTTAATGAGAAACCTCATGGAGATTTGTCTCATTATTCATAAAATTAGAATTTTATGTTTTTAAAACAAATTAAAGAAATTTTATAACATTTATTCTTCAAAGGGGTGACTTTTTTCAAAATCCCGCCATTATGTTTGAATTCCTTTTGTCATTTCCAAAGTGTATTTGCTATTTGTCAGAAATTTCCACCAAACATTACTATTCTTGTAATGGTTCTTCAGGCAACTGTCGCCTAAAGAACCATTCAAGAGCCACTAACTCAAGAAATGATAATTAAAAGTCACCCTAATACATGAAAACACATATAAGTAGCACATGGCAGCTATTGCACTTATGACCTTTTTGCACTCACATGACGATTTATTTTCTAAAAATGTACATTTTCATATGATTAATATAGATATTTAAGAGGACTATATGACACCAATCATTGCCATCTATTGTGGTGTGCACTGCGCCCGACAAATTACTCTCTAAATGTTAACAAGTGAAAAGTTTACTTCCCAAAAGAGTGAAACTCTTGTAAACCACTCGAAAATGAGTGGTTTTGTACTTTAAAAGAGCGAATTTCCACTCTAAAAGAGTGAAAATCACTCAAAAAAGAGTGGATTTCCGCTTGTTTTCGTGTTTTCCTTCGTTTAACCCCTCTAAAGGAGTTGTCCTTCGTTTAACTCCTCGAAAGGAGTTGTCCTTCGTTTACTTCCTCAAACGAGTTTTTAAAGTAAAAACCATTCCTCTTGGAGTGGTTTACAAGCGTTTCACTCTTTTTGAGAGTGAAATTTTCACTCGTTTACGTTTAAAAACCTGGTTATTCCCACGATTACCCCTTTATCTCACTTTAAGCCAACTTCATCTTAATTCTAGTTAGTCTCTATCCCTTAAGGCGGTAGCAGTGTATTGTTAGATCTAGGAGCGCTTTCCCTGTAAACACAAGGCAGGGCCGCTCCGTGATTTTTGAAAAGTGGCTATGGCATTTATAGTGCTGCAGCACCAACCATTTTAGGAGAGTGCTACCGGGGCCGGAATAATAACATTTGTCATCATAGCTAAAATTGACCGTAGGGATGTGGAGTTCATGAAAACAGGTGATGACAAAATTAAAAGTGGTGAAAATTTGCATACGACACCATTTTCCAAATTGTAAGCCATCTTAAAGCCAAAAACACCTAAGAAGACAATTTTGGTGTAAAAAATGTTTTTCTGGGTCAAGGAGTTCAATAAAACTATTCCCCAAACTATAAAATGTTGCATGTGCCGATAATTTCCAAGATGGCTGACATTTTATTGGCACAAACCTTACATTCTTATTATATAGCCTATGAAGATGATTGTGGTGTCATATTAAACATTTTCTGGGTCAAGGAGTTCAATAAAACTATTTAAAAACTGTCAGGTAAATATAAAAGTAATGAAGTTTTCATACGTCACTATTTTCCCAAAATGGTCAACATAGAAAAGGGCAAAATCATTTATACCTCATGCTATACAGCACCTAGGGTGACGAATTTGGTGACAAAGTGGATGTTTTATAGGTCAAGGATTTCAACAGCCATATTCTCAAAACTGTCAGATGAATCGCGAGTCATGTTATTCATGGACTACCAATGTGACATCCAAAATGTGACACCTTGACTACTCTATATGTATTCACCCAAAATATATATCTGGAATTGCATGGGAATTTTGATATTTAGGCCTGTATTATTTTAATAGAAACCATTATTTATTTGTTTCAGATATGTCAAGAGTAAAATGGCCCCGAATTTCGAACAATTGAATGGTCATGGTGACTTGCACACCTATTGGTAGTCAATGTTTTGGGGTTTTCGTTCATGGGGGGCATAAAGCGCAGTTTGGAAGTTCCAAGGAGGAGTTACCGAGGATTCTGTGTTGGTATTAATTATCAAGCATCTGGGTTAATATATTTTACCACTTTGCCGCATTAAGCCTGACATTGCAGTAAGTTAACACTCTTGGGTACTTGTATTTAAAATATTGGGCTATCTTGGAAAAAAAGTGACAAATGCAAAACAAATCACCTTTATATTCATCCTACAGTTTTTAGAATAGTCTTATTGAACTCCTTGACACAGAAAACACTCATTTTGACACCAAAATCATCTTCCTAGATTATATAATAAGAAATATACGGTTTCTTTCACGAGATGTCGGCCATCTTGAAAACATAGCCGTGTATATAATTTCCATGACTCAGACAGTCCTGGCAATTGTATATTGAACCTCTTGACCCAGACAACATACATTCCGACACTAAGTTACCATAGTAGTGCTATTACCTTTAAAATGGCGGCCATTTTGCAAAATGCTGGTTTATGCAAATTGCCATCACTTTTATTTTTGTCATCACGTGTTTTCGTGAACTACACAACCCAGTGATCAATTTTAGCTATGATTGCAAATTTTATTATTCCGGCCCTGGTTGGTAGAAATCTAAGGCCCTTTTTCACTTGATGCTGCAGCACTATTAGGGATTTAAGGGATATAGTAACAGGAATGGGTTAAACTGTAAAATTACAACCAAACTTGTTTAATAAGACCGCTAAATCGCTAAATAAACAAGTTTATGGGAAACTGAACGAATTCATGGATATTTGTTCTGTATCTATTACAGAGAAATATATAAATACCTTTCATATTGTGTGTATTATGTTATTTTCCTTACATTTCCTACAACACTCTTACTACATACATTCATTAGTCCATTGTGTCATCAACAGATCTCTCAGTTTCTATGTATTTTGTACACGGGTCAAGAATGTTCAAAAGAACTGCCTACACCATGCATATCCCGGGCACAACATACATTGTATGCTTCAGATATCGTATGCCAAAATGTTTTATCGTGTCACCATTTAGACACCCAATGTATTTAAATCTTATTTATACAGTGAAATACATTAGATACAGGGTCTGTAAAATAATTATCCTTAAAATTTTGAGATAACATTAAATAAACACACATGGGTGTTGATATTTTAAGCAATTGTCGACGTTCGAGGGGTGGGTGCTGAAAATTGGCAACCATCAACTTGGTACAAACATCAAGCATGTTTTGACCTATTGTTATAAAGCTCTGCAATCTGCACTTCATACATACGCGCATTATAGTGTTAAACTCCAACTCAAAAAACAACAGTTCTTCACCAAGATGTACTGACCGACCGCAATATACAGACGGAAAATTGGGGTGGGGTGGGGTGGGGGCACAGGATTGAATCTGACACCCTTTAAATCATACAAGCACTTTCATTATTAGACTATACAGTCGTCTTTGTTTAAAAACGTTGTCATTATCTTTTAAGCAATGTGAACTTTAATACCAACACCAATGTTGAAGAATTACAAAATTTCAAAAATTGTTGTTATTCAGTACGTCTTAAATTTCAAATATTAACACCTGTCATATATATAGTGATGTTTTTCCATTAACCTCTCAAAACATTTTCTGATGTTTTAACCCACTGTAAACGTATATACGGATGTGGGTTTGGCAAAGTAAATCAAGGACACAAAGATTTGATAGAAAGTTGTTTTTGTAAATACTTTAAAGGATGCTAAACACAAAAATTAAGACTAACTTTTCCGGGGCTTTTTGTCAGGTTTGACCGTTTTGTGCCAATGTTCAAATAAGGTTAATCAGAGCTGATGATCTTAAAAGTTATTCATTTGATCATTTAAAGCCAAATCGGTAAAGTTCAACCAAGAGTCAAAGGTGGTCAAGAACTCTCAACGAGATCAAAAATATTCTAGCTATATTGTATTCCATTTTCTCTATACAAACATTTCTTTTCGATTGACTTGCATCTGTATTTTGAAAAAAGTACATAATATTGTGTCTTTTTAAAACCACAAATCATGCAATATGAACAACTGTTTAAGTTAGTTTCAAATTGGTGACATCCTTTCCAAGACACAATGATCACCTGAAAAAATGTCGGATTCTCCGCATCATATTAAAGATAATCCCATAAGAACGAGACTGACATCGTAAAATAACAGTACCTTCAGATCCACAGAACGTAAAACGATGCAATATTACACAACGCATTAGCAAGGTGCGCTGATACAAGAAGGGTTTAACGCTGTTTGTAACCATTAAGGAATAAAATCAGAGATTATGCCAATGTTGAAACATTAACTCCTACAAAGTGATTGTAGCCATTCAGAGTTCAACATGGTTTTTTTTTAATTAAAATATACATTTTCATGACCATAGTAAGAATCAGCAGCCAAATGAGTCCAAACAATCCTAGTCTTGGGTCAGTGGTTTGAGATGGCTTTCATCTCAAAAGCCATCTCAAAAGCCACTGACTTATGTGTTATAACCTATACAGAATCTACCAGGGTTGAAAGGGTTAAGATGGAAACCATCTCAAAAGCCACTGACTTATGTGTTATAACCTATACGGAATCTACCAGCCTAAGGTTTAAAGGGTTAAGATGGAAGCCATCTCAAAAACCACCGACTTAACGTGTTATAAGCTATACAGAATCTACCAGGGTTGAAAGGGTTAAGATGGAAGCCATCTCAAAAGCCACTGACTTATGTGTTATAACCTATACAGAATCTACCAGGGTTGAAAGGGTTAAGATGGAAACCATCTCAAAAGCCACTGACTTATGTGTTATAACCTATACGGAATCTACCAGCCTAAGGTTTAAAGGGTTAAGATGGAAGCCATCTCAAAAACCACCGACTTAACGTGTTATAAGCTATACAGAATCTACCAGGGTGGAAAGGGTTAAGATGGAAGCCATCTCAAAAGCCACTGACTTATGTGTTATAACCTATACAGAATCTACTAGGATTGAAAGGAAGCTAATTTAAAGAGGCACTACTCGATCCTCATCCTCGACCCCATCACACCATCAAATCTTAGATTGTTGGTACCATTAGAAATTTCATTGTTATAGACAGGTGGTCTGTGGAATGTCATGAATAGACCAGGTATCTTTTCAGATTATATAGTATTTGTGGAGGTATCCATGTTGGGCCATTATCTGAGTGAAAGACACCCATTGAAATTCCATTGTTATAGACAGGTGGTCTGTAGAATGTCATGAATACACCAGGTATCTTATCAGATTATATAGTACTTGTGGAGGCATCCATGTTGGGGTATTATCTAAGTGAAAGACATCCATTGAAATTCAATTGTTATAGACAGGTGTTCTATGGAATGTCATGAATAGACCAGGTATCTTATCAGATTATATAGCACTTGTGGAGGCATCTATGTTGGGGTATTATCTAAGTGAAAGACACCCATTGAAATTCCATTGTTATAGACAGGTGGTCTGTGGAATGTCACGAATAGACCAGGTATCTTATTAGATTATATAGCACTTATGTCGGGCCATTATCTGAGTGAGAGACATTCATTAAAATTCAATTGTTATAGACAGGTGTTCTGTTGAATGTCATGATGGTATCTTATCAGATTATATAGTACTTGTAGAAGTATCCATGTTGGGCCATTATCTGAGTAAACACGCCCATTGAAATTCAATTGTTATATACAGGTATTCTGTGGAATGTCATGGATAGACCTGGTATCTTATCAGATTATATAGCACTTGTGGAGGCATCCATGTTGGGCCATTATCTGAGTGAATGTCATTCATTGAAATTCAATCGTTATAGACAGGAGTTCTGTGGTATGACATGAATAGAACTGGTATCTTATCACATTAGAAAATAGAAAATTATCCACTCTCCAAGAAAGAACAAATAAAATAAGCTAGCGCATGCCAAGAATCCATAGAGTAGCATGCTTGGATTTTCTATAGTGCACGACAGGAAATATTGAATCATCTTTTTTATTACACAAAAAAGCGGCATCTTCGGCCTATCCACTTCAGGTTTGGATTTAAACATCGGTAAGCATTCAAATGCGCTAAAAAAAAAGACGGTTTGGAAAAAAATTGGGGCTCATTTCTGGATGTTTCCATAAGGTGACACATCTGACCCATTTCTTACTGACACACTTATGAATTCGTGAAACCTTAGTGGAATAAACCACACGGTTTATTCCGTTAAGGTTTCCGAATTCCGTTAAGGTTTCCTAATTCATAAGGGTGTCAGAAAGAAGTGAGTCAGACAGGTCATCTTACTGAAACACCCCTCATTTTGAAATATCTTCGTGTCATTTTAAAAAACCGGTTTAATTGTGTACAATCTTTTAAGCAAATTAAAACTTTACATGGATCCATTTTTTTAATAAACGTAATACCATAAATACTTAATTGCATGTAATGTGCTGATTCTAAAGCTAATAGAGTATTTTATTTATCCAAAACAATTAAATCAAAACAATTACAAACATTCTATTGACGGTATTTAAGTTTCTCAATAAAAAAATCAATTTAACAGGTTCAACTTAACTGTTTAAAACTTGTAATCATTTAAATGTCATGTAGCCCAGGTATACCATGTTTTATTTTGAGTTAAATGAAATGGAACAGGGGATCCCCCTGATTTTTCCCTTCCATGGTATCGATAATTCCTTTTGTTTGATGGCTCTTTCAGAAATAGTGCAGCTCTAAGCAAAATAAACCATCGAAACCAAATACGAGATTTACTGCGAGTCTATGTGTATTCAAGCAAGTTTAACACCAAATGCATGAAAACAATAGCTGCCTCGAACAAATTACGAATATTTAAAATGTAATTAATAATATACAGCAATATTCTTTCTTTAAAAATTATACATACAAAAATTTTATTCTGTTGGTAATATTTTTTCTTATCTTGACAATGCAATTCTCCGAAAATTGCTGGTGTTGACAAAACTCAATTGTTGCAATAGCTTGGTATACTAGCGCTCAACACACGCCATAACCAATAACGGACTTAATTTCTTCAAGGGCAACTTTTGAAACAATTTCAGAGCGCTTATTAGGATTACGTAATTTGAATCATGACATGGATAATTTAGCGCTACGAGCACAAAGGTAAGCAACAATATCATGGAAATAAGTTAAACATAGGCTAAGTAGGGCCATATTTACATGATTAACTGTGTGTTACCCTCCGACGGAGGCCCTCGGTTCCATACAAGTATGGAGGTTGCATCTAACGGCCTAAACACAATATTGTAAACACTGTAAAAACAGTAAAAAAAGCAAGAGTTTCTGGCAGTTTCTGGCACGGAAAATCAAAGTGTTGACATCCTTACCAGAATATACAGTGTATCTGGCATGTTTTTGACACAATTCAAAAGCATTCAGACAGGGATTCAAACATTGTTCTTCAGGCTTGTAGAAAGATATTAATCTGACAAGGGAAACGTGGATTAGCCGGGATTAGCACATATAAAATAGCAATGGTCTGTGAGCTGATGACTACATGCTTTTCAAGTTTGATAAATGCTGGCAGTAATGTCAGCATCCTTGGCTGAGAAGTGAAGCTTACAAGGAAAATAATATTAGTTACTCCTCTTTTTGTTTTCAAAATTGTGGAAGTAATTTCAGTAAGGATCCATTTCATTATGTCTGAATATTTTTCACGCCATTGTGTCCCTTTATATCAGATTAACAGTATTTTGTAATTCTAATAATGTTATTCCACGTGAACAGATCAGATTTAGGAAAGGTTCTCGTACACAGGATCACATTATTGTTCTTAAAAAAATTATTGATAGATATATTTCTAAATCCAAAAGACATGTGTGTTTTGTAGATTTCTCTTCAGCTTTTGATACGATTTGGCGAAATGCGATTGTATACAAATTAGATAGGGCTGGAGTTGTTGGTAATAATATGAATAAATGTATTAAGAGTATGTATTCTTCTGTTTCTTTTTCTGTGAAGTGTTCAATCAAACATACTGAATCTTTTAATACTTCAGTTGGTGTTGAGCAAGGTTGTGCCCTAAGTTCCTTGTTTTTCAATGTCTAAGTGAACCTTCCTGATATTTTTGATGATTCATGTGATCCTGTTACACTCAACAACTCTCCTTTGAGTTGTCTAATATTATGCTGATGATCTAATTATAATGTCTGACAGTTCAAATGTCTTCAAAATGCTCTTAACAAATTACATGCTTATTGCTTAATGTGATAATTATATATTAATATTGATAAAACAAAAAATATGATTTTTATAGAAGTGGGCATCTAATTAATAATTTTCCTTTTTCATATGGCAATGTTAAGTTTATAAATATGCCATTAATATACGTATCGGTATTCTTTTTAAAACCTCAAGGTCGTTCACGGAAGCTATTAATGTTCTTAAAAAAAGGTAATGAGGTCTTCTTAAAATAAGGGAAGACCTGTATAGTTGTTCCTGTAAATGCAACTTAAAGGGCTGAAAGATGACAACCTATTGATTTATGTGATAAACCTAGCTCTGAAAACATTCATGTTAAAGTATGCAAGCTTATTGTAGGAGTTCATCGTAAGGCTACCAATAACGCAGTCAGAAGTGCATTAGGTAATTATGCTTACACTTTCTCCAATTAAATATTTGTGGAAACTTAATCAGGATTGTTTGGAAGTGCATCCCTTGTTGTCCATTCCTTGATTGAAATTCGTTCTTTTCATTTTGGTAATTTCTTCTCTTGGTCTAAAGGCACTAAATCCATTTGCAATTTATTGATGATAATGGCGTGTGGGAAAAAACCAAACATTCTTTCTAAATCATCAATCAATAACTTAGTTCTGATCTCTTTGAAGTAATGCATCTATTTGATCACATAAAACGCAGGCCAATGACCTATATTTTCCGAAATGATAAGTAACCATCAATATCCAAAATATTTCATTTTTCACCATATTAATCAACGAGACTTGAATAGATTAGTTGATTAAATACTCAACTCTAACATACTGTAACCTTTCATAGGAATTTTTTGAATCATAAAAATTGGACTAATCAAAATGAAAATACACCCAATTGTGTTAGTGTTACTGATTTTGGACTAATCAAAATGAAAATACACCCAATTGTGTTAGTGTTACTGATTTTGGACTAATCAAAATGAAAATAAACCCAATTGTGTTAGTGTTACTGATTTTGAACTAATCAAAATGAAAATACACCCAATTGTGTTAGTGTTACTGATTTTGGACAATCAAAATGAAAATACACCCAATTGTGTTAATGTTACTGATTTTGAACTAATCAAAATGAAATACAAATACATCAAATTGTGTTAGTGTTACTGATTTTGGACTAATCAAAATGAAAATAAACCCAATTGTGTTAGTGTTAATGATTTTGGACTAATCAAAATGAATATACACCCAATTGTGTTAGTGTTACTGTTTTTGGACTAATCAAAATGAATATACACCCAATTGTGTTAGTGTTAATGTTTTTGGACAAATCAAAATGAATATACACCCAATTGGTGTTAGTGTTATTGATTTTGGACTAATCAAAATGAAAATACACCCAATTGTGTTAGTGTTATTGATTTTGGACTAATCAAAATGAATATACACCCAATTGTGTTAGTGTTAATGACTTTTTTCCTTTGAGTAAAGTGAAAATAATAGAAAATACAATAGAAAATACAAAATTGCAAATATCTTAGCAGAGACGACAGAATTTACTCGTAAAACTAGGAATACTTGCATTACTAAGGTAATCGATTCAGATAATAATAAACATCTCAACTTATTATGCAAGTCGGAGGATGAGGTACGGATCACGAAAGGCCCATTTCATTAAAGAGTGATCACTAGCTGTAGACAATCTCTACCGAGTGAAATTTCGTCTTTTGAAGTGAAATCTCACTCTTTTGCAAGAGCGATTATTACTCTTTTGGGAGTGAATTTTACCAGTCTTGTATATTTAGAGTGGAGGCAAAAGGAAAACAAAAGGAAATATTGTGCTCGTTGGGAAGACAAAGTAAGAATTACCAAGGTATAGTCCCGATGTGAAGTGAAAGCATTACTAACATTTTACAATGATATGCAAGATCCTTGTCCCCCAAGCTTTATGAGGATTAACTTTTTCACTCAACAACACAATTGTCCTTTCGTCATACTTGCTCATAGGTTCAGGTTTATGTATTGACTAATGAATAAGAATTAAAAACATTTGATATACTTTGAATAGTTTCTCAATAGTTTCAGCCTGAACGCAGTCCATTGTGATTATGCTTGCAAAGGCCGTCTACCGCTCGGACCAGAGACTATTCTGCTTCTAGTTTTTCTTGTTCATTACTTTGGTCTATAACTTTGGATACCATCTTATTGATAATATATAATTAGGAATGGTCGCATGACATTTTAAAGCAATTAATAGCACCATACGTCCCATGTTCTCACCGTCCTACGTTTAGTGGCGCTAACTTTTGTAAAGCGACTGTGTCGGTATTAACAATTTTTGATTTGCTAAAATGACCTGATTCCTCATGAAATCTACTTAAATAAAGACATTTCTTCCTGTCGAAAAAGTTAAGACAATGAAAGACATTGACAGAAACTTTAAAATTGAATTCAAAAGGCATAATTTTGCAAGTTATTTGTATTGGATTCAAACTCGATTCATACACATACGCGACACGGAATCAAGGCAAAATCTTGCGGCCAGTCAGACCGGGGATTCTGAGCTTCACGTGGACAGTATTCCTCTGTTAGCGTAGCTTAGCGTGAATGTGAGCATAATCTGGTTACTATGATAATCAGTTTCTTTAGTATTGGCCTAACTTTAAAGGATATCTTAATTCAAAATGACTGAAGCAGATGCTATTTTTACGTCCTCCACTGCTTTTGAAACCCGCATGTCCTATGACTTTTAACTTTTGAACGGCGTGCATGTCCTTCGTTCCCTTTTCCCTTTTTTCTAAATCACAACGTGAGTAAAACAGGGCATTTTCTTCAGAAAATGTGATCCAAACATACCAAATAAAGACACCTCTTCCCAACAAATAAATGAACAGATGGAAAATATTTGAACTTTAAGGTTATAGCTTCTATAATATCACATGGGTCCGCACACAACCCAGCAGCTGCAGCTTACGCTTGACAATTGAAGTTGCACCCATATCTTCTGCATGCCGCCCGGGCCAGGGACTTGGGTCTACACGATATGCTTCTGCAGATTTTTATTTGCTAGATATTTGTTAAGTATGGACCTATCTTTGTCCGACATCTTCCTTTTAATCATGCCTTAACATTGTGCTTGTGCCAGTAATGTCTACGTTCTTTCATCCCCTGTATTTTCAATCTTTAAATTTACCACATGAAAGAGGCTAACATTCTTTTAATTTTCTTTCTAATGTTTTGCATAGCTTGGCCTAAATTTGTGGAAATTAGTCCCAAGAATGACAATCATTCCAAGAAACCAATTCTTCCTATCCGAAAATACGCACAGTATTTAAAACGGTCAGTATATCGGTCGCGTAGCGACCGTATATTACTTTTACTCGGGCCATTTTGGGCTGTTTTTTCGCGGATTCCGTAAATGTCGGACAATCTCGGCCGGGTGAAAATTGTACGTGCAAATTCCTGTCATGCTGGTGTTTGACCCCCTAGAAATGTCGGTGTAATTCTTTTAGCTTAACGTTTTTTTAGGTTAAAAACTGTGTGTTTTTGCAAAATTTGTTTGTTTTTATTTAAATGGAAATTTGGGTTTGTTTACATCTGGATTTTGATTGTACGAGATCAGCATCACTGCTTTAAAGATGTATCGGAAAAATGCGCTTTCTAGATAGCGGATTTTGTTTAAAATCGCGTAAATGTGTAGTGAAAATATTTGCTGCAAACAAGGACATTAGTGATGGTTGTTTCCCCTCGGCGATTTGTAACGTAAGGTAGTTGGGTAAGTTCCATTGTGGTAATAGCGGGCATCCAAGGTTGCTCTGACTAGACACTCTCCACTTGGTAGCTATTGGTTGTTGTCGTGTCCCGGCCTAGTGGACGTGTCAAGCTAAATAGTGGGGGTTACCTGGAAGAGCTTTTTGACGAAATTAACCAATGATATCATTGTTGCAAGTGCCCCAAGGACGAATCTCGAAGACGAATATCATTTTGTGTGTCATTTCGCCCCCAATGATCATTATAAGGCCTATGTTCATGTTTTTTTAGCTGAAATTATTTTTTGTCGATGAAATGTATATTCTTTTATTTTAGCTGCAATATTTTGTAAATGATAAATACTGTATCTCGCAATAAAACCTTTCTCTGAAGATCCGTCCGTAGTAATTTTCCCCCAATGATCATTTGCCTATGTTTCGTGTTTTTTAGCTGACATATTTTTGTAGATGATCAATAGTAGGTTCGCGTGTTTTTTAGCTGAAATATTTTTGTCGAATGATAAATACTGTATCTCGCAATACCTCTTTCTCTGATGATCGGCAGTAGTAATACCCCGGAGTAATACGTGTTTACATTGAAAAATCCCAGAATGCGTTGCGGTAACACTAGCAAACGTACACAGCTAGTGGCGCCTGAAATTTTGGCCACGCTTCTCTGGTTTGGCTTACCTCGATGGCTCTACAGACATTCAATTGATTGGCTACGATAGGATTCGTTAAGATAGGACCCGTTGGTCTGGTTCTAATTCCACTTGCGGCTGATTTTTTTTTTTTGGGGGGGGGGGGTGTTATTTCTTTAATTGTATTTTTAGAATTTTAATGTTTTTGTTTGGGGTGGGTTGGTAACAAGATGTTATTTTCGCACATGACCATCACAAAGGTCATCATATAGGCCACAGCAAAACAAATAATTACACAAATAAAAAATTAATTGATTTATTAATAAATAACAATGGAATGAAAAAAGACAAAAAATCATACAAATTAAGAAATAAAAAATAAACAAAATAATAATAAACAGAATGAGAAAATAATAACAAATAAATAACATCCCGGTACAACTAGTCTTAGAATATCATTAAAATAAATGTTAAAATAAAACGAAATAATAACATAATAACAGTTATTATATAGCGCCTTCCCCTTGAAAGGAATAGAAATATAATGAATAAAATAAATGGAACCAAAATAATTTTAAAAGCAAGTACAACTAAATTTATAAAGAAACGAGAAAATAATAAAAAAATAAAAGCCAAAATGGTAAGAAATAAAAAATAAACGGGAGGATACTAAAAAGTATTTTCAAAAAATTCATAAAATTTTTTTTTTTTTTTTAAAAATATTAATAATCTAAATCGTTAAATGAAAAAAACTTAATAACACGAAACAAATAAAGATGACTACTAAGTAAAATAAAACAAAGCAATAAACACAATACATTAAACAACCAAAAATGTTGATAAATACATATACCTTAAACTAAAAAATCGAAATGAAAATATATAGAAATAACATCAACACTAAATTATTAATAAATAAACGTTACTAAAAAAATTGGAAATAAACAAATTAATATGACTAATAGGGTAAAATAAAACTAAATATAATAAGAATTGAACACATATACAATTACCTAATGAAAACAACATAAACACTATGAATAAAATATATACATTATAAATAAAAATCAAAATAACAAAGAATATAATATAAATCAACAAAAACGAAGGAATTGTTCGCGAATGAACTTGCATGATTTTAAACCCCTTTTCGCCTCTTCCAACAATTGTCAGAAACTTCACGCTTCATTCTGGACATCCATTCCATGGCACTTACAAACTTTGCAGGTGTGTATTACAGACCAACCAACTAGGGAGCTGCCACCAACAGCTACAACCGCACCACTGTACATGTAGAATTCTCTTCCCATCACAGATTTTTTTCTAATGTCATCTGCATCTGGAACAAGACACCCTACCAGTCTTTCTGGGTTCAAGCTTGCCACTGGAGATTTTCCCGGAGTCGCCTGAAGCCACTCACACTCCGCTAGCTAGCCACACGAACCTTCTTTTTACTTGCACATCCTTTTCTTTCCTTCCTGCAACACTTTGTTTGATCTTGTTCCTGTGACCAAGCACCTATTTCACCCTTTTTCACCTAGTACAACAATACTCTACTACTACTGAGTGATGTAATGATCGGAAAGATAGATAGATATATCATCCAACTATTCCATTTCAACTGTCAACCTAACAAAACCTTGTCAATTCGCCTGAATAATTGCAGCCACGGATTAACACTTCATATTTTACATCACTTCAAACATCTAACAAGTTGCATTAAAACGGTCGCTTCAATTCACCTACAACTTCCAGCCAACCTCGGTTAACAATTGGCTCAGAGCGACCGATAAGGGTCTGAACAGAAGCATCAACAACCACCGCCAACATGAACCCACTGGCTACCCACAATTTACCGCCTCCCCCCCTCCCAACCAGTCCCCAACTAACCAGCAAAACTGAAACCTAGAAAGCCGAGAAACGCGAAAATTTAGTGTTTTTATTTAAAATTGTAAGTAATATTACCTACACGTTTATCAGGACAGTGTTAAAATTTTTTATTTTTTTTGTGTTTGTTTTTTTTTTTTTTTTTTTTTTTTTTTACCTTAAAGTTGAGTAGAATTTGTGATATTTTAGTACAAACGTTAGAAAACCACAATTTGTAATTCGCGTGGAAGAAAAACGCTAAAATTTCCGTAAAACGTACCAGGCATACCATATGGACCAATAACGCCGCATACAGTGGCGAGTTTTGCAACCTCGTCATGCTCGTATCGCGAAGCAGTTATCACGGTAAACGTGGTGCATTTTTTTTTCTCAAAGTTCCCTCCTTAGTAGCTAACCCAAAATTTAGCGATTTCCCGCTTGTCTTTACGTTTTGTTCTTGTTTTTAAGTAACAATACAAATTTTGGAAAAGACTATCGAGGTTTGGAATAAATTATACAAAAAGTCTAATAAACAAAAACCTCTGTCGTCGTACAGACTTTTTGATAATAGTAGGTACAAAACGAGAAATTATGAAACGTATACATGCATGTTTTGAACCATATAAAGATATTTGTAATGCAATTTCTTACAATTGTGTCATACCTCATAACGAGTATAACTAATACAGTTATTAGTTAAACTCGTCTCGGTGTCACACTCTCCTTATAACAGGGCAATTTTAAATGACGCAAAGGAAGGAGAAAAGTTTAAGATTTACTTGCATGATGGCAGGCATGGAGCTTGCGGCTTTCGCGCACTATCTAATGACCATTATTTTGGTTTGCCGCGGATTGTCGCAGTTTGCTTGGACCTGCTCCCGGCTCAGGCGCGAGGTGTAGGCGTTATTGCCCCACAAGTTAGTGGTTCATGTTATTTGAGTTTAAAATGTTTGGTTTAGCAACTATAACTCGCGCAAAATTTAATGCAAATTTTATATGCGGAACAAAATGGCTAATGTTGCAAACAGTTTGTCATGGAATGCGAATGAATTCTTCAGTGAACAATTTCATTTAAGACTCAGCCTAGTCTTTGAAGTATGCAAACAGCGAAAATATTTTTGAAAGTTCACTCTTTCTCCGATTATAACAGGCGTATTTTGTTGCTTTAACCAGGTCATTTCTTGGGTATGGATCAATAAATATTTTGAAACCAGGATTATTTTTGAGTTTTAGTATGATTCCTAATGGTGCATTTTTGTTGTCAGTGGTTGTGCGATATAGAGTTAGCATGGAAGCCAGTGTGTGGAAATTTTCGTCCCAGATGGACAAAATCCCGATTTGCTTACACCGAAAGTTCGAATCTGTGGACAATTTATGCATAATTGATTGGCTACATTTAGAGAGTAAATGGGCGTTTATTAAGACAGCATTTGCCTTAATTGAACTCGTAGTCGTAGTCCAAACTTAAGAATCTCAAAAGGTACGGGTTTCTTTAAAGTTCCTAAAAACGATAAGCTATAACTCGGTATGCGTTAAGATAGATATTGCCTATGGAATATGGTCTGTATCTGATTTTACTGATAAAAAAAAAAAAAAATGGGCTGATGGCACCCCCCCCCAAAGTGTAGCGCTGAGATTTTGAAAGCGGCCTCGTGTTGAGCCGTTGCACTCGAGATCCTCCCCCCCCCACTTTTGGTGCAACGGCTCACACGAGGAACTTGCTGTTGGTATCTTTATTCACTGTTGTTTTACTTTCTGTAATTATTGGTGTCATGTCGGAAGGTTTTATTTTTAACAACTAATGCAACTTCACTAAGTTGTCCGTCTTAATAATATTGACATTTACCCGTATTTCGATGTCTTTTCGCTTATGCCTGAGAGGGTAACCGCGTTTGATTTTTTTTTTTTTTTGTAGCAAATGCTTTAATACCCAAGACAAACAACATCAACAATCTGTGGTTTAGCACAAGTTTATCTAAGAATATACAAGAAATAAACTGAAGTTCAATGAACTTAGGAAGCTCTACACGACCTTTGATTCGCATACCTATTCACAAATGCTTACTTGATGCAGTTTATTAACATACCCCCAAGTGTGGAAAATGATCAACACCAATTACATTGAGAAATTGTGGCAAATTGTAATTAAAATTGTCTGCGAACTGCAAAGGTCACTGATTCCGAGCAATGAAATACAAGGAAGTTGATTGCAACAGGACTTTCTGGAAAACTTCATGGTTGTTGCAGTTTCATTAGTATGAATGTGCTCAGACGTACTGCCTGAAGTTACTTGCCAAGAATATGCAAACAATTGAGACACGAACAAATAAATGACCCTACATTGACATGACATTTCAACATTATAAAGGATCTTAATTGTACAAAACTACTCGAGAGTTGCAACATCTTCATTTTTACAGATTTGATTTTAAATGAAAATGTTGGCATCTGTTCAGCAAAAAGGGGTTTTTGGAAATCATAGTGCAAAAGTTATCATGGCTATTTGTCTGTCAGTATGTCTTTTCACTGTTGTTTCACTTTCTGTAATGACTGGTACCATAAATAAAATACAATTGTCTCTGTTCTCAGGATGTGTGACCTAAATTCTGGGAGGGGTGGGCGCTGGTCTGCTACTTTAGGGCATTAAATTGTGCCGCCGTTTCACGTTTTAGGGCGGTGAACTTTAGGAATTAGGCCTAAGTGGGCGCGCGGGCGTAGTTCGTGAATACAAAGGGCCCGGACAAAGGGCGGATGCACAAACGCGGATATTCTATCGGGAAAATGTGGATATTATCCACATTTTCCCGAAAATGATGCTGAGCTGAGATAAAAATAACCAAAAAGTACGATGGATTTACTATATTAAGAATGCGTGAAAATGATTATTTGCACGTTTGGAATGCATGGACAATTTTAGTGATGTATTTTTTAAAAATCTGTAAAACCACCAATGGCGGTATGGACGGATTGCGTTTTTTTTTCTTCAAATTTATATGCAGCTTTGGGGTGTTTATTGTACATTGAGGCACATAAAGCTATAGGACTGTTGTACCCGAGCCTCAACACAGCCCCATAAAGGCAGCTAGGTCACACAGGAGTTGATCAAAGGAACCGGTCTAAATTCGTGATTTTAAATGATGGAATAGCCCTCTAATTTGTAAATGATGGAATGGCCCTTTAATTGGTGGGCCTAAATAAATGAAGGGAATGACTAATTTGTAAATGATAGAATACACCCTTTAAATGGCATATTAATGACCCTTAAAAGGTAAATGAAGAAATGACCCGTTAATTGGAAAATGAGGGAATAGCCATTTAATTTTTATATGGCTTATTTGTAAATGGCCCTTTAAGAGCACATTAAGGAATGACTCTTTAATTGGCAAATGAAGGCATGGCCCTTTGATTAGTAAATGGAGGAATAGTCCTCAGTTTGATTGGTAAATTATGGAATGGCCCTTCAAAAGGTAAATTAAGGAATTGCTCTTTAACACTTAACTGCATAAGGGGTTGCACTTCCGTTAGTGCATAAGGGGGGTCCCTACCCTAATATAACCACTTTCCTAATGGAATTTTTAGATGAAATCCACCACATGTTAGAAGGCTTCAAAGACATTAACAATAAAGAAATAAAATCTGAAAAAAATTGTTCAGTAAGAAAATTAGGGGCAAAACACTGATTTTAATTTTGCGTCAAAATGTGCAAAAAGACACTAATTCGTTTCTGCATTTTCTATGGCATTGCTTCACCTAGACTTGTGCTGATTGCTTTAATTGGTGAAGAATGAACTATATTTACCATATTAAACACAAACATAAATGTCTCATGCCATTTTATATTTTTAGGGTTACTGTATAATTTACCATAGGTTTGTACAGTAAACCAATACATGATGTATATAAGATATTATGAAACAAATGGCCTACTATACTTATCTACTTTGTTTATGTCACAAGATGCATTATGAAAATCAGAATCACGGTAACTAATTAACGCAAAAACGACGCGATGGATTTTATTTATCTTTTTTGCACCAATGCAAGCGCAACTAAAAGATAAACAAATAAAAAAATATAAACCAAATATATTGCAGCGTTAAAAAAACGCCGGCTGAAAAACAAAAAATGGGGCCCTAGGAGCCCCGGCCCCTTATGTTGTTAAGTGTTAAAAGGTAAATGAAGGAGTGACCCTTAAAATTGTTAAGTGAAGGAATAACCCTTTAATTGATAAATGAAGGAAAAACCAAATTGGTAAATGAAGGAATATCCATTTAATTTGTAAACGATGGAATGACCCTTTTTTAAATAAATGAAGGGAATGACTAATTGGTAAATGATAGAATGGCCATTTAAAGGGTAAATTAAAGGATGGCTCTTTAAAAGGTAAATGATGGGGAATGGCCATTTAAATCATATATGAAGGAATGGCCTCCTTTAATTGTTAAATGAATGAATAGTCCTTTAAATGGTAAATGAAGGAACTGCCCTGTCATTGGAATGTCCCTTTAAACAATTAAGGAATGGTCCTTTAATTGGTAATGGAGGAATATCCCTTTAATAGCTAAAGGAATGAAATGTCGCCCCTGTCCGACCCAGCGGAGCTGTATTACATGGTTAGTAGGGGTTCTGGTATGGGGCTTGTGCCCTCCTACAATATACCTAAGTTTGGCTACTCTAGTTCATCTAGAAAAAAATGTGTAGCCAAATGTTGACCTTTTTGGCAATGTGGACTTAGAATTTAACTACTTATAGTTCTCCAGGCATGTGTGCGCTCCCGCGCTGGCCATCTCCAGGAAAAGATTAATAAATATATTCATCCTTGTCTGCTTGGAGAACTAAGTAGTTAAATTCCAAAACAAATATAAATCGTATATGGAAATATACCGTTCTGATGCTGTCCGCTATGAAAGCGATGGACACCTTTCGGACCTAATACCTATTAAATGGGTCATTTGGAGCAATTTCGTGACCGTGGATAGCAGACCATCATTTTTCAGTGGATTTGTCTTCTATGAAAGTTAATGAACAAATTTAGCGGGGGTGCCCATGGTGAAAATGTGGGCGGAATCCAGGAGGGGGAAATTCATAATACAGGGGTCAAAAATGAAATGCTTGGATTGCTGTAAAAAGGTAACCAACGTGTTCCAGATTACTTATGCTCCAGGACCAGATGGTCTTGGACCATCTGGTCCTGGAGCATAATTTCGGGACAAAATCTCACAGAAGCTTTCCCCAGCCTCAGTAAGACCACAGGAAGGACCCCGGGGAATGAATTACATGGTTAGTAGGGGCTTGTGCCCTCCTACAATATACCTAGGTTTGGCTACTCTAGCTCATCTAGAAAAAAGATATGGCCAAATGTTGGCTATTTAAATGTTGACCTTTTTGACATTACTCCACCCCCGCCCCTGACAGACCCAGGGGAGGACCCTGGGGGAACTCAATTACATGGTTAGTAGGGGCTTATGCCCTCTTACAACACACCTAGATTTGGCTACTCTAAAAGACATGGCCAAATGCTGACCTTTTTTATGTTTCCCCACCCGCTGTCAGACCCAGGGGGAACTGAATTACATTGTTAGTAAGGGCTTGTGCCCTCCTACAATATACCTGTAAGTTTGGCTGGTCTAGCTCATCTTGAAAATGTAAAAAACAGTTTCTTGAGCAAAAAACATTTTTTTTTTAGATAAAGTGTTTGAGTGAAAAACAACGTTTATCAAGCAAAAGGCATTGTTTTTCGAGATGAACAGTGTTTTTTTGAGTGCAAAAACAATGTTTATCGAGTGAAAAACAATGTTTATCAAGTGAAAAACATTGTTTTGCAATAAACATTGTTTATCACTCGATATACATTGTTTTTAATTCAATAAATATCAATTTTCACCAATAAACGGTTTATTGCAAAAACATTGTTTTTCACTTGAAAAAAAGTTTTTTTGCTCGATAAACATTGTTTTTTAATTTTTTAGTTTTTTAATTTTGTGAAAAATGTTTTTCACTTGTTAAACACTCTCGGCAAAAAACAATGTTCTTCGAATCATTGCACATTGAGATTGCCATACACGCTCACTTTTCAATCCCACTGGCGCTAACGTATGTGAATTAAAGATGAAGCCAGTGGTGGAACAACCGACCCAAATTTCCAGGTGGGAAGGGTGGAAAATTTTGAAAAGTCTTGCTCTGGGCACCAATGAGTTGATAAGGCTCCAAGATCAAAGAAAAGAGCGCGGGCTCCACAACTAGAAAGCTCAAGAATATTGCCTTTCATTTTTGACAAAAGGCAATTTGGTTAAAATAATGTTATGAGCAGATCAGTTATGCCAGTGATGCCTACACTGGAGAGAACCTCATGTCATAAAACAACAACCCCCCCCCCCAAAAAAAAAACAGTTTTAGGTTTGAGTTGCCTAAAATCTGGTGTCAAATTTCGGTGCTTTACATAAAGTTTTGGGAATCTGTAGACTTTTTGTCATTTTTGTACAACATAAAATGCACAAAGCACAGTCATAGAAACAAAATATACACAATTTCAAATTCTGCAGAGTTCTTTTATTAAACAGAAGTTCTTGCATCAACGACATGATTATTTTATTGATTTAAAACGCAAACTATACAAATATGTACAAATTCTATTTTACACAACTTATTCAAAATCAGATATTTGAACTAGAACAAAATGTACACTATAATACACAAAATACTATACAATGGTAAAATATTATAAAGGGAACTGACCAAAGGGTCGATGATGCCCTAAAAATGTAAACAATTTCATTAGTGCATGAACTAATTAGGGATGAAGCAGCAGAAAGGATTTAGACTCCATGCTAGCATGCAGAACACGCCGAGGGTTGACTAACAGAAGGTCCTAACTCACTCATGTACTTTTTGGCCATTATGAGATTTTGATACCCCAAAATCCATATCACCTGATATTCCTAAAATTATAAGGTCTAAACTCAATTCTGCTTCCCATTGTAGATTCAGCAGAATTTCACTTGACCACATCTCAATGGAGCACCATACTGCAGTTACCAACAGAAAGTCCCAACTTGAGTTAGCATTTTTTTGAGTTAGGGCCCTCTATTAGTTAAAACGGCACTGGCACATTTTCACAAAATATGAAATTTCTTTCATTTGCTCTCAAATGATAGTCTAGGCCATTGGAAGAACAGAGATATATTTTACACATAAAAATAACATACCCCAAAACAGATAGGGACATTGATATGAGGATAAAGACATCCAGGTAATTTGTAGGCCAACTTTTAAGTTTTCCATAACTTTAATCAACAAATGTGTATATTACATGAATATTTTTGACTCGTACTCACTGATATTAAAACCACAAAGGTTATAGACCGGTCAAATAGTGTGCATAGCGTGGGAAACATGCATACGTCGTGCGTGTTCTTGTGTTAAACGCCATTTTCGTCGTCTGTTGAATTATTACAAAATCGTTCTGTTTACCAATAAGGAAGCTGATTTGGTCTTTTAAAATCATTTCGGGTGAGGGCTTTTGTATATAAAAGCTTTACAACCATGCAAAAATATCGATTTTGAAAAATCTTGAGGGCGCACTATTTTTCAAATGTGCCAGTGTCTCTTTAACCCTTGATGTGTCATTTGCTTATTCTGTGATTGGGCACATGGTTTAGGCCTAGATCACTCAAAGTGCAAAAGCTCAATGTCAATGTTTTTTTTTTTTTTTTTCACAAAACACCGAGAACTGTAATTGACAGTGGCAAAAATAATATTATTTGCTTCCTAAAATATTTGAATCCTAGTTTTACCAAGCTTGACTGCAAGTTCTATAAATTTATAGAAATTATAACAAGCTAAAATCACTCATACGTTCTTCCCAATAACTAATAAAAACTGCTTTATCCTGATTAACATCAAAACGTGATATATTACTCAACTCACAAAATTTAAACTCGTTTCACATTTTATTAACTTTGTGAGTTTACAAAGGTTGCAAGACTCGGCATGTATGCCCTTGTCCCCAAATCTCCTTCATATTACCACTAGCCACCGATAAGTTTTTGACCAACCGATAGTAATACTAGCTAAGTACGTGCGTTACATGGCACGTTGCGTGCATCTCTCACTGTATGCACCGTGCCACTTTGGCGGGCATGCAAGCGTACTTACTTGGCAACATAAACATGATTATGGCCGGACATAGACCTGCTACTAAGTATCTGATCGAGTCCATATTGCAAGAAGTTGGAAAGCGTGTTTTTTCCGTAACCGACCCAAATAACACTTTTTTCTGACACACTTATGGAAATTTTTTGGAAATCCTTCACGGTTTATTCAGTTAGGTTTCTCTGAATTCATAGTGTGTCATACAAAATGTGTCAGATGGGCAGGTTACGGAAACTCCCATTGGAAAATGTATTATGTCATCTTTGCCTGCAAAGCATGCCAACTTCGTGGTCACCGGTGCCCAAATGTGTAAAATGGATCTGGCAAGTTGTTAACGTTTCTTCAAGGGTTTTCGTCTCTCTAACTGGTTGAATTTTCTGGCATTTTCAGAGATGTTCGCTATACTTGCATTGGTGATTAAATCAAAAATTATGACTCCCCTTCCTCTTGTTTGGGTGAAGTGTTATGATGACTAGTGTAACCAAGTGTTCATTTTAGATTGGACCATGCTTAACGGCGCCCAGCTCTGAGAGGGCAAATTTCCCAATCTTTGGAAATTTCCCCTCTCAGTGGGGTCAAAAGCAAATTTTTTCCCGGTCAGAAAATGGCTAAACGGCTGATTTAGCATAATTTTTTCAAATTTTTTCCCGGCCAAAGTCATCGGGGTGGGGGGGTGCATCCTTCCCCCTGCCCATGCCCTGTTACACCACTGATTGGGACACACTGTATAGGCCTACTTGCACATTTCAAAATCTTTGTGTAACCCCTCAATATCTTGTCTTTTAAACTTTGGTCCAAAATACTGTTCATTCTAGCCCCAACTGGGATACTGCAAATTAAGGTTCAATTTAATATACAAAAGCATGTTTAGAAATCTCAAGGGAGACTTTTTCAAGTGTGCAAATGTTAAATTCTATTATTACATCTCATGAATATCCATGAACAATATAATCATGCTATTTCATTGGCTGATTCTGATTACAAGTGCTGTACTATTTCCCTAGGGAAATAGTTTGAACTGTTTCTATACAACCTTGTCCCCAGAGTCACAGTGAGGTGTAATAAAACAAATACTACATGGTTTATATCAGGGAAATAGGGCACACTATTTTCCCTTGGTACTGCCTATGGGCCTATCACTCCCCAACCTTCAGGAGTTCTTTCAGGTGAGGAGTGAGGGGTGATAGGCCCTTAGACAGTACCTGGGAAAAATAGTGTGCTCTATTTCCCCTCTAACCATGTAGGATTTGTATACTGTTGGATGATCTATTTCCCACACACAGTCACACATGTAAATGTCTAATGTACAATTTCTATAAAGGTAGTAAGATACATAATATACCCAGCAGTAAACATTTTATGTTGTAGGTCTTTACAATGCATTCATTTTATCTCTGACTATACTTGGAAGTCTTTTCCATAATAGTTAAACCCTGGCCTCTGCTCACAGCATATATACATCCATCATCTTTATACAACAGTTCACAATATTTACATATTTACACATCACAATTTATTTATTTAAAATGTATCTTTATACTCTACATCAGGGGTAGGCAAAGATGTGAAAATTTGACTGGCAGCCGGACCAAAGTGTATCAATATGCAGCACGGATATGGCTAACAGTAACAGTCTGCTGTTAGACTTTGTGTACACTTGTGAAATTTTTATCAACATTTTCAAGATAGTTTCAGAAGAAAAGCATCCGGATAAGGGGATGGCCCTTGCGGTTAAGCCCCCATATCTGCACTTGTTCCAATGTCACATTTTTGCGAGAAATAGTGATCCGGACACCGGACAGAATCACTTGGCAAAATGGATCCGGATCAAAATCCAGACATTGCCCACCCCTGCTCTACGTCAACAATGAAAACACTATGCTGGTTACCACTATAATCTGAGTATTTGTCAAATAACTAACTAGAAGAACCCTATAGGCCTAAACACTGTCATATTCCTGCATTGTAAAATCCCGGGGGGGGGGGGGCTCTCAACACAAATGACCATACAGGGACATGCCACAGACATCGGTCCCATTTTCCGCCTTCTGGTATATCAATGACCCCTTTTTTCATGCCAATTTTGGTATAGCAATGGGTCGTTATTTTTCAAAATTTTCTGAAATTTGTTGTAAAATTATTATTTTCTCAATCGGAAACCAACATTTTCTAAAAATTGTTGGAAAATTAGTCAAATTTCCTCAATCTGAAGCCAAAATTGTCTAAATTTGCTTAAAATGTCAAAATTTTGCAGTAAAATGGCAAATTTGGGTTAAATTTGGCCCAAAATTTGCATCTCTGGTATAGCTATGGGTCCCTTTTTTGGCAAAAAATGGTACAGCTATGGGTCCTACTTCCAGAGTTGCAGAGGCACGTCCCTACCCAAACCAAAGTTGAGAACCCCCCGGGGTAAAAACAGATTAGAAATTAAACACCTTTCTTAACACTTTTTTGCACCAAGTTTTAAAAGTGTTTTAAAGTGCTTAGAGATTTTCCATGTTTAATACCTAAACACTAATTTGCATCATGTTTCTAAACAATGTTTTTACCAGTGTAACCTATTGGCACCCTGTAAAACTGTCCGACGGCTTCATGTTTAATGTAGCATATAACATTCTCTAAGCATTTAGATTCTTTAGATTAGAATATATCACCTTTTAAACGTGTTTAGGCACTTAGTTTCTACATGCATGTGCTTAGCTTTGTGTTTATAACATAAACATAGCATTTAGAAACTATGCCACATTTAGAATCTAAAATGCATGCTTAGAGGGCATTAAACACCTTATTTAAACATGTCACTGTCACAAAGTTACAGTGCACAATCAGGAAAAGCATAAATTGGTTTGAATTTCATTTGCACAGTAGGCTATAAGTAAATAATCAAGACATCAAAGGGAAAGCCCGTTGACCAAGAGCATAATAATGTGCCATATTTCTCACCAAGGGAAAAAAATAAATAATTGAAAACCACAACATGTCCATCAGCTTAACATCTAAATTAGCTCATGTTTATATTTGGAGCGCCCTCTGTTGTTCGTTGCTAAGAATGGCAGGCATAATAATAATATGTGGATAACTTGAAATCTACTTATTTCATTCGACAGATATGAATTAATGTTCTTTTGTGGTGAATGTTGTTAATTGTATCTGTAAGTCAATTACAAGTGTGTATAGTAAGTCAATTCCACATTAGTTTATTATAATTATTTCACTATAAAACTCAAGAGCGAAATAGCAACTCCGATAGCTTGCTAAAGGTAATTTTGCCTGTACTGTTTGAGGTCATCAGAGGGTGCACCATAAACAAGGGTCAAACACACAAAACCTGTGGCATAGAACTTTGCATTAAAAATGGTGTTGTCCAATATAATTTTAAGCAGAATCAAAATTACACTTTTTGGTGTTAAATGGATCACATAGTTCTAAGCTTTAATTTAACATAGGTTACACCTTCCTGTCATTTCAAATAA
>JAMKCH010012673.1:0-27256 GCA_023653785.1 Ophioderma brevispina
TCTAACGTTGTGCCGAACCAGACCTAAAACAACTCCCTAGATATCAGCTGAATGAGTTTTTCATTTTGAAAAGTCTCGGACCAATAAATCTGTACAGGGAGTGTAAGTTGAAGATTGATTAGAGTTCTCCTGTTTCCTACGGATCTAGGAAGAGATAACTTCCCTAGATTTATAATTGGGAAAAAATCTTTCCTTTTTCCTAAATAACTCCCTTCACTTCATTTAGATCATAGCCTTTGGTAAGGCTCTTTTGGCATAGGAGTAGAACAATATCTGACTTTCATCGTCGGACCGAGTTGGCCTAAACTACTGAATGGTACACCTTTCTGAAAAGTTTGCAGAACACATGATCTGAAGATATCGACCGCTACGCCGGGAAGAAATGGCTTTATACGCCCCCACTTGTCCTAGGTAAGTAGGAATCAGTTGAACTTCCCTCACTTAACTCGGGCCCCATCAGACGCCTCTAAGAGTGGAGTAGAAGGAATAACTCTTCTATACTGTCCTGGAGCCTCTATAGTTGAATTTGCTGCCTTAATAGTCGGAAATCGACTTCCGAAAAGAACCTCTGTTTCCTCTGTTGGAGGAATTAGTAAAAGTGGAAGCCTTCCTCTGGTAGCCATAACAAAAAGGGTTTAAGTCTGAAGAAACCTTCGACTCCAAGTGGTTTAATTTCCTTGCCAGCTTGATCTACAGCTTGACACGATCCCGTCTTGAAGAAGCTAAGCTAGATCACTGACCTCCAAAAAGATCCTTATCTCAGGAGAATTCAAGAGCACCTCTTTTGGCTATAAGGTTCAAAGGCTCAACCCATTCGGTCTTCCGAGAGCAAACTTTGAAAAGGGCTCTGCAGGAACTTGATGAAGACCTGTCTAGAAAACGAACATCTCTCAATAGCTTCTAAGGACAGCTCCACAAGAGGCTCCAACAAACTGCTCATAAGATGACTTTTAGACAGTAAGGCTACAACTCGGATGTACTCAAACCATCACGGGCAATCTTTACCAAATGTCGAAAATTACCATCTTACATTCGTTCAATGAACTACTCCACTCTCCCATATTATACCGTAGAAGAACCATCTTCCACTCCAGCTGATTGGCATGGTCTCTGCTTCATTTAACCCATTGGGCTATTCCAATGATACTAGACGAACCTCTTCAACCCCAGCTGATGGGCATTGACTCGGCTAACGTAAAGTCTTCTCATCACACTTCATCTAATCCCAGCAAAGAGTTGGAACCAAAGGGACTTTGAAGAACTCGAAATCTTCCTCCCATGTATGGAAGACTCAGAATCATCTGAGAAGGGGAGTCTTTTGATAACTTTCCAAATAGACTTCTGAACTCATCAATAGTCTGTCTAGATCCATCCACAGGAATAAGAGGCTTCACTCAACCTTGTTTCATGTAATTTTTAGTCGCTGAAGCAGACACTGTAGACTACGTATCTTGAAGATAGTCGAATCCCATTTCAAACTTCGATGAACCAAAACAGCCAACGAGCCAGGAACAGAACATTAGGAATAGGAACTTTTTCAAGAAGAGCGGACATCGGAATAAGGCGCACTCACAAATCTGGAAATCTTTCACAGTTTTGGTATTCTCTATCAAATCAGAATCTTTAACCCAACGTTCACCAGTGCGCTCTAACTGGTAATACTTCGCCTAGAAAGTGCAATGAGGTGGAAGTAGCATTAGCCAATAGTGGTTGAGTAGGCTCAGAAATCTCAGCTTGAACTGCAATAGAGAGGAACTGTCCCTGAGGTAGGCTCATAGTGGTGATGAATCAATAAGCAATGATCATGAGAAGAAAAACCACTTCCGATAGGTTAATTCTAAAGATATCGTCATACTACCACTTTAAGTTTTCCGCTCACAATCATGGGAGTGCAGACATAACTTTACCGTAAGCTACCGCAAGCTACCGCAAGCTATAGTTCTTAACACTACATTGAAGAAATCATCATCATCTTACGTCTTGATTTCGAAAAATCATAGACAACATTCAACTTGACTCCTTATAAAAGAGTCACTAAAAGAGGCTATGTCACTGTTGCCTAGAGGAACGTTTCCGTTGGAGTAGAAACTGCCTTCTAATAACATAATCGGATCTGGATCTTTTAGTTATAAAGATATGAAAAAGTCATCCCTATGTGCCTTGATCCAGAAATATCCTCTGATCATAGAATTGGATCCCCGACGGAAGAACTATCCGAAGGAGCCTCTAAAACATTCATAATTATGGCTAGGAGAATCTTTGATGTCCTTTTCTTGCTACTCGAATGAAAACCTCTCTTGGCGAGTGGAAGAAAGAATTCTTAACTATAGAGCTATCTCTGTACGAAGAACGCCAACTACTATCACAGGAATAACTCTCCGAAGACTTGCATACTAACTACAACTCCTGGAAGAACATAAAAAAAAAAACAGATCTTCACCTTTGCTGGTACCGAGATGAGTGAACGGGCGATGAGGAACATTTCTTAAAAAATCACGACGACGGCTAGACGTTTGACTAGACTGGTAGGAAGACGGATAATGAACGGTTAAAGAGGTAAGAAACGGCCCGATGGTTGACTAGATAAAAGAACGGTTGTTTCTACGGAGGAAAGGTAAAAGCGTTTACATCGGAGAACAATGGGTGACGGCCCGACTGTAAGCTCGACGGAAGAAACGGTAAAGTCCACTTTTCCACAGAAATAACCACGATAACAGCCCGGCTATCGGTTATGCAGACGGACAGTCGGACTGTAAACCACTGTACTCCTGAAAAGAGTCGGAGTAAGAATATTACTCTTCTTGAATCAACACCTTCTGCATCGACAACCCTAACTTTCCTCGGAGCCGTGGAGAAAAGCTCTGACTCGTGTTGAAAGAATATCTAACTCCACTATCGGCCGTAAAAGACTCATTTTTCACTTTGTAATACTAACTCAGAACCTCATTAAATATTAACAGTACTCGGCGGTTCTTGCAGTATAGAACCGAGTTAAACCACGGGACTTGAAGCACGGTCGTCAAGTATAGATCAGACTCTAGAATAATCAATGACACTCATGAATTATTTTCCTATAACATCATCACACAATATATCGAGCCCCACGAAAAAGCCTCCGGTCCTACGGGTACCATCTGTACCGTTGTCCAATTCCTACAACCTAAATTTAGGTCCTTACAATGGCCGATGGGCGCAGTGACTGCTGACCCGGTTTGCTTAACGCTTACTAATCTTTTGGACACGCAGCGCAGGAATGAGCCACTGCCTGATAGCGGCTTGGATACTTATGACGAGGTGCTCTACGGGATGAAGGACATCGATCAGGCCGCGCACCGCTCATACGGATCCGCGAAGCATCATCGGACCGAGGCCAGTATCTCAAAGTTGAATTCACTGATTCGCAGCTGGATAACGAACAGGCGTAGACATAGCCGTGAAGCCTCGGTCTTACCGGTACCACCGGCACAATAAGCCATGGTTTGATTACTTTACAACCTTTAGAGAGGCGGCATCGTCGGTTCACATTTTTTATTTGCAGTTGTGTTGGATAGAGTGTAGATTAGCCCGTCAAATAGGAAAGTTCTCTTCCTCCACAACGTTCTAGATTCCACATCAATCATAGGCCCCTATTATCTGCATCGATCAAGAATAGTTGTGGCTGGGCGAACTTGCCCTATAACATCTTTTTATTGTCAGCCTCTGCAAACCCCACATGGCAAATAACATGTATCGCTGTCACACTATAACTCTTACTCAAACTGGTAATCAATCTTGATTAGAGTACCGGTAGAATTGGCGTGTAGAAATAGTTGGGTGTAGAGTCCTGCGCTGGCTGTCCCTTGACCCGGAGGGGGTGAGATGCCCTGGTGGACGAGATGGAACTGTGTAGCCTTGGCCTTAAAACATCTTGTCTTTCTCTCCATATACACATCCCATCCGTCCAAATATTCTGGATTCCAATTCTGACCATACCAGTGTATATATATCCAGGTCCTTCCCTTGAACAATAACAGCACTTCACACACAGTTCATGAGGGTTTTCTTCGGTCTTGTCTTCGAGGACTCTTACACTAAACATCTGCGGAGTGGCACGGTACGACATCTTTCTGCAACATCAAAAGTAAGACGAACAGGCAGCGGATGTAAAATACAGTATTACACCCGTGCCGAGAACCTGGATAGCCAAATGTAGAATAGGATATGGCCAAGGAGACAAGACGGACGAGACAAGACAGACCAGGAAATACGCTGAGAAAAACAGATGACATGGGTTTGCAAGCCCCGTGAGGCTCTAACAGGGCGAATAAAAAATAAAATTAATGCAAGGAGCAGACACGGACAGGGACATGTCCCCAACCTGCCCTGGCTGTCAAATTGTGGACTTACAAAGGGGGGAGCTAAACCTGGCCCAAGGAATAAGCCCACTAATACCCGCAATACGAGCAACGCGAAAACGGGCCCTGAGGCTCGCGGGGCAACATGGTGCAGGGAAATACATAATACTTCTATCAACATCTTCCGAATTCTAATCTTCCGAATTCTGAACTTCCGATTCTGTCCTCCGAATTCCAATCTTGAAAAACTCTTCACAACATCACCAGCACGTCATCCACCAAAGCTCGATGAACATTAGTTTTGTTACAAAAAAACATTCCTCCAGATGCGATATATAAATATATGTCTCCAATACATAGGCGAAATGGGGAAAAAATCATGTATAATATCCCAATAAAAATTCAACATGGTGTCCCGAACTGAGACACAAAAAAAGAGCCAAGGATCCTGTATGCCATTGGCGATAGTGATGGGCGACCGATGCTAGCGTGGGACCGTACTAGGCGTGGGCGCACCGCATTGTTTTAATGTTGCATAAGGGGTGTCCTGATGCTTGTTTGAGCACAAAAATGCACTAGTTGGATCATTTCGTAATGTATAAAATGGATAAAATAGAATTAACTTAACAGCAGCATCAACCATGCAACTGCCACTAAGGACCTCTAAGCTCCCTGATCACCATTGAGTGGCATTATCATCCTTTTATGACAAGCAATGTTAAATGTACAAAAGATTACATAAACTATCATTGGTTGTGCATTGTCCCCTACCATAATGCTCAGGGAGACTGTCCAAATGGTTCATATCCTTAGTCTCAAATAATTGATCATTCTTTCTGTTTTCACATACAAGATACCAAAAACACCTGCTTTTGACCTGCAATAATTAATGTCTGAAATCAGACTCTGTAATTGTGAACAGTTATTGACAAAAAACATTCGGTCCAAAGTTTGATCTTGCTTACCTTCTTGTTTTGCAAAGGCAATGTTAGTTACCACACCATCACGTGGAAATACAAAATTAACAAGTTTGCCTGTGAGACGCTAGTAATCTTTACTATCAAGCTACTGGCAATTCACAGGATGTTTTCACAATATTATGCCTCAAGGGTTCCCCTCAAAAAGTACGTTTTTTAAAAATACTTTCAGTCTGACATCACGTCGCTAGCAATATAGAGAGACAACTTTAATCTGTATTCCAAGATCAGGCATATATACCCTACTTAGCCAATGGTTCAGATTCTATAAACATTTCACATTATATAAGGTAGTCAGGGGAATGAGGCTAGGGATACCCCTTTAAACTTGTGACCCATTGCGAGGCATGTAATGATGTTAATGATATGGATATTTATTCTTTAACAGCTGTGTAAAATGCAAGCAATTTCATTGGCTGGATGCCGGGTTTTATCGTTTAAATTCACCCAGGTAGGACACGCTGGGGGGATATGAAGTGTTATTTTAGGTTGAAGCGCTCGCGTCATACCGCGTTTTGCTACTTTCGCGCGCCCCGAACCAACGTTGCGGTCTTTGTTGGTATGATCGTTGCGTTCAGCGGTTTGTTCGATTGTTTTCACTCACGGCGATGGCATTCCTTTCTTGTTGTTAATTTAAGCAGCAAAGTATCCCGAAATTGGTTTAAGATGACTTAATGATAACGCTTGTTTAAGAATGAGAATACAGGTATGATTTTGGAAACGGTACTCTCTTTACAACGTTGAACCCGGCGACACCATTAATTTTTGCGTGGAAGAAACTCGGCCTCTCCGGCCTTCCACTTAAAATTCTTCCACTTAGAAAAATAATGGTATCGCCTTGGGTTAATCGTCATAAGAGAGTCGGGTTCCCAAATCATACCTTTATTCTCTAAATATAACTACTTAATGACATCAAAGGAAAAGCATCCTTCTTTTGCCTTTCTTGCGTTTACATGTCTATCTTGTCACTGTTCCATAGTGGCCCATCAGTAATTAACAACTCTGCACCCAATGCTTGTGGATGCATTGCTGTTAATTTCTGATGAACCAAAGAGTAATGTGGTTGCATTCCTAGATAACAAAGCCTTAGGCTGAAAATACATTAAATACTGGGTAAAATTTACCTAATTTAGTAAACATCCCTTCCAGGATATGCAACACTCCAGAGGCACTTATTACAAACTAAATGGCAAGTAACTTTTCATTTTTATAGACCTACCCTGATCCTTGGTGTACTACAACTGCAGCTAGATCATACATAGTACCATTCTTATCTTCTTCCTGCAAAAACAATTCAGAATTCAATATAAAAAGCAAGTAAACAGCTATCCACATATAATTGTAAATAGAATTACACCCAAAGTAAAAATCCTGACCCTTACACATTTACCCTGATGACATCATATAAAAGGTCATTAACATACTGATAATTGATTTTGGGTTGTTGGTGTGATATGCAACCAATTGCAACAAAGTGCATATTACAGGCTTAGAAAGCTCAGTTTCTTGTTTTTGCTTTATCAGTTGCTACCAATATACTGCAACTGTTCGATTCTTTGTTTTACTAAAACAACCCCAAACTCAAGCATCATTAAGGCTATTTATAGTTATGCCACCAATTCACAATTTCCAAGAAGTATATTCCTTAAATTTACCAAAAACAGAGACTAAGTTCTTACTTGTACAAAAAGCACTGTCTTTAAATGCACGATCATCATCAGTTTGCCTTGCCTTGCTATATCCAAGGTGCTGCTATATTTAACTTTGAGGGATGCACCTTATTTAAAGAAAAACTAATTTCTTTAATCATCCAAGTCCAAAATGTAACAAATTTTTTTTTTACATTTCTGGATTTTTTTTTCTCCATTTATGACAAATACTCAGAATTCCAGAAATTTCAGTAAGTCTTAAATCCCTGCTTCAAAATATCTAAATCTTTCCATGTCCCCCCATGAAAAAGAGAAAAGTAAACAAACAAAACTTAGACATGCTTGACATCTACATGGTGTATTGATAATGAAAATTGGGGATTTAAGATTTTGTAACATTTTTTTAAGACATGTAAACAATTTAGAACTGGGTCACTCACAAGGGTTACAAGGTCCAGAAAAAAAGTCCATCTCAGAAGAAAATTACTACAAAATCCTGGTGCAAAGCCCTTTTTTAAAAAGCTGTGCAAAATGCAGGATTTCTTATTTCATTTTCGAGGCACTTTTTAATTTTTTTTTTTCTGATGGTTAAAAAATACAGCAAGCAAACTTGCGTCATCCCCCTGGCAAGATAGCAGTCTGGAACATGACCTCAGATGACCTTTGACCTTGGTCCATGACCTTTGACCTTGGTCCATGACCTTTGACCTTGGTCCATGACCTTTGACATCATCCACACATGAAGGAACACCTATTGCACCTTAACCCCAAGTCTGATATAATATTGGATGATTTGAGTAGGATACAAGAATTTATCGGTCAAGCTATGAGTTTTGATAATATTGTGCGAGTCGCGAAGCGACGAGTGCAATATTTTCAAAACTCCTAGCGAGACCGATAAATTCTTGTATCCTGCAATAAAAAATCATCCAATATTATCATTATTATGTTTTCAGAACCTGACTTGAATCCAAGCAGGCTTGACTAAGTTTAGAGTAACTAGATTCTATAACATTAGTAAAAAGATAATTTAGAATAAAATGAACCAGTAGACACTGGGAAAAACCAAAGAAATGTAACCACTAGACACCAGGAACTAGCAAAAGAAATGGAACCAGTAGAAACCAGGAACCACAAAAAAAAATGAAACTAGAAGACATTAGGAACCACCAAAGAAATGGAGCTTGAAAACATCAGGAACCACCAACAAAAATTACAAACAGTAGACAGCCAAACTCAAAATAATGACCCCCAAAGAAATGGAACATCCCTTGACTACTTCAGCCAATCAGGAGCCTCCCAGAAAAACTCATGTCCTGGTCTTTTAAAACTCATGTCATGGTCTCCAAAACTCATGTCACCGTCTCAGGTGCATGGTTTTATTGTACATTAAGCTGTGTACAAAGGTATAGGATAGAAGATTCTGAAACATAATAATGGTTTTAAATCGTACTTAAACTTTTCGAAGGAGATGCGAAAAATGAAAACCTAACCAAACTGGAACACACACATACAAAACATACATACAACACATACACGAACATTCACACCCTGCGCAAATATCCCCCTCTGCTTTTCAAGCCAGGGGGATAAAAGAGAAACCTCTAAATTAAATACAATTTTAAAATCCTATGTGCAATCTTCTGAGACAACCTCACAACCTTTTTTAGCCTGAAGTATCTTATCATTTATTTACAAACAATTATATGCAAAGATGTCAATATGAAAATTCAGGGCAAGTGTTTATATAAATGAACTATGGCTTTAAATAGGCTTAACTGATAACAAACCTTTGGTTTCAACAAGTACGGTCTAAGACCAGCTCTTTGGCAGGGAACTTTACAAAGGTGTCTATCTTGCTCCGTAAGAAACCTGTCCACTGGAATCGCTTGATATGTACACATAGAACCTGCAAACAGAAAATCAAGGGAGCTTGATTCAATTTAAAATATTGGGAAGGAATCATGAGTTATGGAAAGTAAAACAATACACGTTGCCGCTAGTTTGATAGAGCTTTTCATTTTTAATCAATCAATCAATTTATTACAAATTTCCATAATACATAATACAAATACATCAAGGATCACAGAGAATGGACACAATGACAATTATGGAGGAGATGGCCAAAAGGCCCATAAGGCCAGAGGCAGCCATCCCCTAAAAGTTAATAGTTACATACAACTACGAAAGACAACATTTATAAATGAGTTGTTTTTTGTATTGATTTCTAAAATGTTAGGCTGATTTTGAACTTTTTAGATTTTCATGTAATGAATTCCAAAGAATTGGGCTGATGTTCGAATTGATGATCTGAAATTACTTTTTTGTTTTGGGTCCAAATTATAATCATTGGAATTCTCGTATTTTAATTATGAATGGCATTACGCCGAATAAAAATACCCATCAAAGGAGATTGGTAGTTGATTTGTACTGTACCTGTACATAAATAAGCCCAATTCCAAGTTGTGTCAAAAATATTGAGAATGTTATGATCAGAAAATAATGGTGCGGTTATGGCTTCTATAATGGGTATTTTATATTGTTCTAAGAGCCCATTTTTTTGAGTTGTAACGATTTTATTTAAATGAATTTTTTGGCAATGTTTTCCCCAATGTTAGAATAGCAGAATTTAAAAAAAAAATAAGGTAAGTAAGGAGTACAATAAAGGGAATGTAAAATACGACCTGGTACAAATTGTTTAAGTTTATAATGATACCAATGTGTCCAATGATACTGTTTTTGAGATACTGTCAATATGCTGTTCTTGGCAATGATGCATCTAATTCAACAGATAAAAGACCTCATGCTTGTGATTCATTACCATTTATTTCTCAAAACTTTCTGCCAAAAATATCCAAGTATAACATCTTACGATTCTCTGTAAAAGAAAAAGGACTCACATTTGGTAGACATCGTACAGAGAACTGTTTTGTAGAGGGCTGCCTTTTTCTACATTCTGTGCACATAAAAAAAAAAAAAAAAAAAAGTGTCAAAAATATTGAGAATGTTATGATCAGAAAATAATGGTGCGGTATGGCTTCTATAATGGGTATTTTATATTGTTCTAAGAGCCCATTTTTGGAGTTTTAAAAGAGTTTATTTAAATAAATTTTTGGCATGTTTCCCCATGTTAGAATAGCATAATTTAAATAAGGTAAAACAAGAGTACAATAAAGGGAATGTTAAATACGACCTGGTACAAAATGTTTAAGTTTATAATGATACCAATGTTTCATGATACTGTTTTTGAGATACTGACGTAATACCTTTGACAGTATTTTTAAGATACTGTCAATATGCTGTTCTTGGCAATGATGCATCTAATTCAACAGATAAAAGACCTCATGCTGCCAAAAATATCCAAGTATAACATCTTACGATTCTCTGTAAAAGAAAAAGGACTCACATTTGGTAGACATCGTACAGAGAACTGTTTTGTAGAGGGCTGCCTTTTTCTACATTCTGTGCACATGTAGTGTTCAGACTCCGCTAATTCTTCTACCTCAGTGAATCTAAGTAAGCAGTCTGTAAAACAGCCACATTGAATAAACAAATTTAATTTGGTGTGTGGACTTTATTGAAACTGTAATACTAAATACATTGTATGGGAGTGTACGGGAGTGGTTTCTTCGGACTCCTTTGAGGAGGCCTTTGAGGAGGCCTTCTAAAGGGGCAAAGCTCAAACTTACATCACACACTAGAATTTGTGACTGATACTCACTGACATCTACACATAGATAGCGGGTCTGAGTCGCCGAGTGTCACAATAGGAAGTTGCTTTTCTACCTTGGTAATATGGCTGGAAACAATGCATACACCTTGTCAAAGTTAAAGGAATTTTGTATAACAATAGAACATCTGTGTGGAATATGTGCACCAGCAGGTGTATGCATTGTTTCCCGCCATTACCTAGGTAGAAAAGCAACTTCCTGTTGTGACACTCGGCGCCTGTGCGGCAGCCCCGCTATCCATGTGTAGAGGTCAGCGCTGATAATCAAGCCTTCAAAAGTTTGTGGGGTCATGTCATAAATGACCCTCAAATGACCCTACTTGTTCTTTGACCTCTTTTGCAAGACTACTATTAATAGGTCCACTTGAAGGTGCATTTTGTGATTTCAGCACTTTCTGTTTTATTCATTGTTCAATAGATATCCCTGAGAAAAGCTTATTCACAAAATTAGAGTTGATCCCGATCTTGCGGTTTTGTGTTATGAGTAATTGCTTGTTTCCCACGGTACCATAGACCACTGTGTTGCAATTTCTGTCCGTTCTGTGGTAATGCATTTATTAAGAAATACATCGGTCCTCAGACCGCTTGTGTCGCCTGCCATTGCAGTTTGTGAATGATAGACCTCGCATGACCTTTTACCTTGATATGTGACCTTTGACCTCATAAACAAATGAGGGTTTGCATGTAAACTCCATAAACCGAGCTTGGTTCCAATTGAACTTTTACTTTTCAAATGAGGTCAATTTTACATTTTCAGCCTATCTTACAACTTGACCTCACATGACCTTTGACCTCATCAGAAAATGGGGGATGCCATGTTGCACCTGTGACCCAAGTTTGGTTTAAATCAATCGAAGTATGTGGATATTACATGCAAATTTTAACCCTTTTCAACAACAACATACTTCAACAACAACATACATCAATAACAACAGACAACAACAATAGACATCAACAACAGTGGACAAAGTGATCCCTATGTGTCTTCCTGCCATAAGGCAGGTGACACAAAAATACTTCCAAAATGATTTTGTGTACATTTTCTCAATCTAATTTTACATGGACCTACCTTCTAATTTACACACTGTTGAACCATCTTTCTGTTTGCTCCTCGTTCGGAACTGTGCAGGGATGTCTAGTGAAATATCTGTGATGAAACAGGCAACAATGATCATATGGTACATAAAAGGTCATCTGCAATGTCTTTGTTAAAAATAAGGGGAGCAATAACACTATAGCTTGATTGTGAATTCAAGAGGCCTGTCAAGAAATCCCAAATTTGATGTTGCCACAGGTTTATAACACACAATCATAAAATCTTAGTAACTTTTCTTTTATATGCAACTTTTTAATTCAACACACTAACTACCTACCTACCTAGCCCAATTATGCCATAATTCCAATATATTCCAATCATTTAGATAGAGCAAGTGTTTCCAAAACCTAAGGGCACCATTAAAAGTTTATGTCCTTTTTGGACTGAATGGTGCATACTCACAGCATAGGGCAGCGCCTATCTCCACCACAATAAGCTAGTCTTCCGGTGTTCTCTTGTTAAACTTCCCTACTCCAATATTAAATACTGAGTGCCCAACAAGGCAGCGGTACAATGTAGGTACGATTTTAAAGTTCTTTGGCGACTTTGCTGAGATTCAAACCCGCGACTTCCAGACTGTGACGCGGAAACTCTAACCACTAGGCTATAACGTCAGTACAAAGGGCACTATTACCAGATTTAATGATACAATTAGCCTATCAGACACATGGTGAATTTGCATACAAATATTAAAGATCTATTTTGATTGATTATTCAGAGGCATGTATCATCTTAAATCAAGAAACTAACTAATTACATAAACTGTAAAAAAAAGGTGGTGGACTGGGTTAATTTGGACCAAAATGAACATGTTTTATAACACAAGTGAAGAAAATTTTCAGGTTTAAAGTGTGATTAATAATTTGTTGGACAGAATCAAACAAGTGTGCGTGAGCCAGGAGGAACATCGAACCCCGTTTCATGATGCATAATTCATCAAAGTATGCACAAAACCTCCGCGTAGCTTGTTGCACTTACACAAGGTGTGCGTATCTCATGTCCAAGTTATTTTTAATTCCACTGTAGGTTTCTTTTGAATCAACACCCTGACCATGCATTACAATTCATTCTTGAAAACAACCCAACTCACCTAAGAATGGGTCAATCTTCTTGAAAAATGATCCACAAATTCGACAGTGCACCTCGCTGAGTAATAAGCCACCAAACATGACGGTGACTATGGTGCTTTTACCGTTGGTTGACTGACGTGGTTGGTTGGGCCATAGACTCCCTTGCAGCTCTGAATGTAGTCTGTCCAGCAGATAACGCATAAACTCGTGAGCATCCTGTTGTTGATATCCTCTGTGGAATGATTTAGAAATGAAAATTTTTTAGGCCTGTAAATCAAGTTCTCATCAAACACCCTAGTTTTACATTACACACAAGTTCTACCATAAAGAGAGATATTTTATCGGCATCCACATCTCCCCTACAATACCTACCCTAATGACTACTCTGTAGTTGCCCAGTTGGTGGAGAAAAGCTAGCTATGGTATGACAGTACTGAGAGCCAATTCTAATTTTATTCAATAGCACCCAAACAGAATAAATCCAGAAATTTAAGTATCAGATTGAAAAAAATACAGCGGTCCTCGGACCGTATGTGTCGCCTGCCGTCGTGGTTTGTGAATGATAGGCTTCACATGACCTTTGACCTTGATGTGACCTTTGACCTCATAAACAAATGAGGGTCTGCATGTAAACTCCATAAACCAAGTTTGGTTCAAATTGAACTTCCAACTTTTCAAAATGAGGTCAATTTTACATTTTCAGCCCATCGTACAACTTGACCTCACATGACCTTTGACCTTGGTATGTGACCTTTGACCTCATCAACAAATGGGGGATGCCATGTTGCACCCCCCCAAGTTTGGTTTAAATCCATCCTAGTATGTGGATATTACAAGCAAATGTTAACCCTTTTTCACGACAGACATCAACAGACAACAACAACAGACATCAACAACAACAGTGGACAAAGTGATCCCTACGTGTCTTCCTGCCTTAAGGCAGGCGACACAAAAAGTGGCATATACAGGTAATAGAACCAGGGATCTTTGGATCCAGCACCAAAGGGGAATATCCTAAAGGTCTGTTCATACTTCTGCTGCACTGGTCAGAGGTTGCAGTACACTGCTGTAAACATGAAATGGAATTAAGGCTGTCGATTCTAACGTTTAAACGCCAGCCGGCAGTTTTAAACGGATAGTGATATTGCAAAACGGTTAAACAGGAAGCTTACTTTCATACCAAAAGTTCGCAAAACTCAATAAAGAAAAGCAACATTTCCATCACTAAATCGCAAAATGAGTACAAAAATTCTTTATAAAGTACCAGCTGTCACAATTTTTGATGCAATAAACAAATTAAAAATGTCTAAAATAATAGAAATCAGGCACAATTTTTTGTAGTATTGCCCGCGGGTTAGTCGGAACTGACCGACGTTACCAAACAAGCACGCTGTGAGGTGAGTCAGCAGGCATGCACTTCTTGGGTGCGGCTTGCCGAAGTAAGGCTTGCCGAAGTAGCCAGTCACGCACACTGTACTATTCGCGCGTTGGCTGCCAAAAATCAAGATGTCGACATCAACGTGCACACGATTGCCGATGTGGTGAAACTTTACCATGAACGTCAACTGTTTATATAAAAGTTACGTAAATATGGTTGATCATTTATTGTAATAAATAAAACTGACACCTTGTATTAAGTTAGCAACTTAATAGATGAAGTATGACTGCATATAAAGCAATGTTACCGGGCGATTCCGATGGTCTAGCCTGTCTTTTGATGGCGACTGGCAGTGAGGTAAATATCTCACTAGGCGTCCGTTTCAATCTTCAATGGTGTGATCCCTATACAGCTTAATTCGCTAAATTGGGATTTGGTGCAGGTGTGAAACATCAGAGCCAAAAGGGTGCCAAGGTGTACAAAAGGTGAAGATAAACAATCCAATGATGAACTGAGGGTGCATTTTAAAAACAGTCTTGGTAATTACAGAACTTTGCTACCCAGGGGTGGCCGCAACAGTCTGATGGTAGGCAGAGCGGCTTCCTGAAAGGATGGCACTGATGGAGCGAGTACAGCAGTAACTGGTAGCTGATTCAAGATTCTTACAGCACGTGGGTAGTAAGAGAACTTGTATGGATCTATAGTTGCTTTTGGAATGTTGTATTTCAAATGATGATCATGCCTCCCAAAGATAGATGCAGGATGGTATGGACTGAGGAAACTGGATATTAACATGATTGTAGTGAATCTTGTAGAACATTTTGGCTTGAGAAAGGAAACGTCTGACATGGAGTGGATCCCAGCCCAAGGTGGTAATTAAGGGTGTTACATGTGTTGTTCTACGGCTAATCTCGAAGACAAAGCGAGCAGCTGCTCTCTGGACACGTTCAAGGCGATCAACTCCATCTAGGGTGTGTGGGCTCCATACCTCAGAAGCGTACTCCATTTGCGGACGTATGATAGTTGGTATGCCTTTGCTTCGACGCTTTGTTTACAGGGAGAAAGAGTACGACGGAGTAATCCAAGTGAACGGCTGGCTTTTTGCTTGATCTTGTTGCAGTGGTAATCCCAGCGGAGGTCATGTGAGATGGTCACACCAAGGTAGTCATGTGATCTACTCTCTCAAGACACTCACCAAAGATTGTATACTGGTGGAAGCTGGGTTTGTGTTTCCTTGTGATGGAGAGGATGGCACACTTTTTTACATTAAACTGCATTAGCCAAGTGGAGGACCAATCTGCAAGAGTGTCAAGGTCTTGTTGAAGGATGATATGATCTTCTGGTCTGTCAATATTCCTGTATACAATGCTGTCATCTGCAAACAACCTCATTGTGGACTGGATTTGATCTTGTATGTCATTTATATATAACAGGAAGAGTGCAGGGCCTAGTACCCTCTGGTACTCTGGATGAAACTGTTCCCCATGATGAATGGGTGCCATTGACAGAAACAGCCTGACTCCTATTTTCTAAAAAAGATTGGATCCAAGCCAAGGTGTTTCCTCCGATGCCATAATGATTTAGTTTGACTGTTTAAACGTTTACACGGTCGAAAATTTTCCGTTTAAACGTTTAGACAATTAAACGGAAATCGACAGCCTTAAATGGAATGCAGTAAAACATTTCAAAATTAACGTACTGCACCCTACTGCACCTTGATGTGTCACCAGTTAAAATCATTTTAACTTGCAGTACTGTATTGCATTACAGTAAATGAGAGCATACTGCAAGTGAATGCAGTAAAGTATGAATGAACCTTAAAGGTGCTTGTTCCGATTTGTGTCTATTTTGTTCTCTACTTGATATGGGAGCCTGGCACATGCACATACGGCCCTCAAGTACCGTGGGAAACAACCTTGCGGTTTTGATGGTAGAAGCAATAATGCATATTGTAAAGCCCTATTCAATACTGTGCTGATATTGATGGTTATCCACTAAAACAGCGGTTTTGGTTTATATCTTGGGAATGAAATGGATTTGAGGGCTCAAATTTCAGGACAACAATGAGAAAAATACGGCCTTTCATTTGACATCAAAATCGATAGTACTTCCGGGTAAATCAGGGGGGTCCCAAAGACGATCGGAACACGCACCTTTAAGAGTGGTTCAGGCTATGGGGGCCATTATGTTTATTTTGTCTATCATGAATAGGATGAATTGCAAATTCCTTGTAAAGAAAATAAAATCTTCAGATAAAGTTGAGTTTAAATAAAATAGGCCACAAATATTTAAGATTGTAATAACTTAATTTTTTTTCCAAGCCCCAAAGTTAAGATTATGAAATCCCCTTAATATGGTTCAAATGTGATAAGGAATATGTACAAGAGCGAGACAGAATACTTGAATCAATGACTCATACACATGCATGTGTAAACACCATGACACCATCTATTCAAGAACAAGGTTGCAGCCGTGTGAAACACCACCAGGGATACCAAGGCACTCTGTATTATGATAAAATACCTTAGGGTGAAATAAAGTTCATTTTTGTGGGTATTAAATTTCCCACCTTTGAAAAAGCAGCAGCCTCATGAAAATTATTTGTGTGAAACTAATTTCTTGTCAAATTAATGAGGTTTAATTTGCAATCTGTAAGTTATGATATTATTAATGTGAGGGCACACGTGGTCAGTGGATACAACGACCGACTCATGAACCCAAAGCGTCCTGGTCGAGTCCCGCTAAGGCCAATGTGTTGTGCACTTGGGCAGGCACTTTACCTCGGCTTGCTCTCCCCACCCAGGTGCAAAATGGGGAGATGTTAGGGATATTGTCCATTGGAGAACGCCCAAAGGTATGATTATGCCTTGGGCATTTGTAAGGCAGATGACATATTTAGGGGTCGCGGAATATTACTCACAAAATTGTGAGATTGTTCTATTTTTAACATGTATACTTACCAATGATCCAACTAGTGCATTTTTGTGCTCAAAAAAAGCCATCAGACACCCCTTATGCCACATAAAATTTGGTGCGCCCATGCCTAGTAGCGGTCCCACGATAGCATCGGTACGCCCATAACTATCGCCACTGGCATCCATGATCCTTTGCTATTTTTGTACCTTCCCCAAGGCCCACTTGCGGGGAAGCGCCTGGATGAGGGTTACTATTGGATCATTCGTAAGTATACATTATAAAATAGAACAATCTTACAATTTGGTGGAGTTATAATCTATTTTATCCATTTTATACATTACGAAATGATCCAACTAGTGCATGACGCCACAATGGTCACTAGGTGGAGGAAGTGGAGCGGGAGTCTCAGTTGCTACGGGCTTTCACGCCATGTGATTTCTATGGAAGCTGAAATAATTTTGCCCCATGTACATCCATATACATATATCATGTAGCATTATAGCACTCTATGTCGAAGCAAGACAATTGTATATATATATATACCGGCCTTCCTCACCTTATGAGCATAATGGGAATGATGCTTAGCATCCTCCTCTACTGGCGCTTGTGACGGATGGTTTTGGCACAATTTCTAACTAGTAAGGCCGTCTTTTAAACATTCGGGAAGTTGTATGCGTCTCCATCCTGCTGCTTCCCATTAATGCCATAATGTTAAATCCTCAAGTGAAAAACCCAAGATGTTGCCTAACTTAAAATTTCATAAGCATGCTGGTTAATGGCGATGTTACTGACCTGTGACAAGGCTTTCACTTTAAAGCGTCAGAGATGATCGAGGAAAGTGACCAAGCGTGATAATGTTTGCTTGCTGCAGGTTTAAGGTAAGTGATGAAAAGTTGGTCAGAAATTGAGGGAATCATAGATTTTCTTAAGAAGTTAGAAGGGAGGTACAAATCTCGAAGTGCTCCGACTGGACAGCGATGTTTATTCTCAGGATCACCAGTACCGCTAGGAAGCTCTGGAAGCACTGTAGGCCGAGGTATAACATCGAGTGACTGTGTTTTGGCTATAAATCCAGAAAATACTTTACCATTTCAAACGAAAGAGCCGATCGTGCAACGTTTGCCATCGAATACGAGAAAGTGCATTAAAGTTGGCGACTGCCGACCCAAAAAGTTGAAAACTGCCGACAAAACCAATCAAGATCCAGAGTCCGGCGGTTGTTATGGATTCTCAAACATAGACAAAAAGAATCCTTATGGTCTGTTCTCCAAATAATAGCGCCCTCATTTCATTTAAATTTTTTCCCAGGGGTGATGTACATGATGATTCGAGCCAGAGGAGATGTATACGCTAGATCCGAGTCCCGATTAGTCACGTCGCCAACAGAAGCTGTAAGTGGATCAACGTGGAATTTCTTCACCAGACGTAGATGCGTCGAAGTCTACTATAGTAGATAATGGAGGTTGGACTTGTTTCTTTAGATATGCTGCAAGTTAGGCCAGCTTTTACTGAAAAATCCTTGCATTAGAAGGCGAGCTTGAGAAAGGTTACACAGTCAAATATAGAGATTTTATTCTAGAAGCGTCACTCTATCGATTTTCTATTTACCAGCAGGTTTGCCTTACAGGAATCCGTCTCAGATGCATCCAGCCTTAAAATCCAACCTACGTGACCAAAAAGGGGCTATAAGCCGCATCCTGCATGTCCTTGATTGCTAAAACTTTGCAGAAATTTAGCAATCAGATGACCCAACTTATAATAAAGCAGCTTCTCACCCAAGATCTCGTCCGCCAGCCACATTTTTCATACTAAATGTTGGGAGTTGAAATAGTCATGCTTGCACACAGATCGACTATGGCTGTGTAATCTAGAAAAATATCTGGTAAATATGACTGTTGAAAATGCCACTCCACAGTAGATTCGAGTAAGCTATAATTTTGGCTGACTTCCCCTGGAAAAACTGTCTACGAAATAGTTGATAAACTCCAGGGAGATGTTCAGATTCGGGTAATAATCTGATTCTGCCACCAAGTGAGGTGGCGGAGAATCATAGTACACATGAGGATCCTCTTGTTTCCTCTGGGGTTAAGTAGGCAACTAAAGTGGAATAATCTGATCTGGATTTTCCGATTTCCCAGATAACGCTCTTTGAATCGACCTTAAAGTGAACATAGCGTTAGCAACTCTGTCACATATAAGTGGAGCCCTTTGTTATAATATTCGACCACACTCCTTAATTGTGGGACCTCATGCATGCTTTATAACCTGTCTTCGAAGAATCTGTCGTAAATATGAATTGGTGTGGAAGTTCTTGAAATTACTTCCACCATAAGGACCTTAGAGTTGCTAAAAACCACGAACTACTTCACAAACTTGTATTCAAAGGATTGGTGATATAGGTCGACAGTAGTCTAGTGAAACTCCTAAGGGTAGCTGCGAAAAAGTTCCGACCCCAATCTGCAGAAGGGTAGAAGAGTCTACCAAAGCTTGCCTCAATCCTAAGCAGCAGAACCATAAGATGAGCTGGAGATGAAATTCTCTTCATAATGAGCGGATGCAATATAAAATTCTGCAATTCTCTCTTCGATGAAAAAAGCTTTTGAATTTCATCAGATATAGTTTGCTCCAAGAAACTCCAGATTCAGACTAGGGAAGAGGTTAGAAATCTTAAGTTAGTCATGGAACCCGTTCCTTCACCATCTTAATAACAAATGTTAACTAACTTATCAGGCTAGACTTGTTTGGTGCTACAATCAAGCAGTCGTCGAAATAGGCGAATATCTGGATACCCTCCTTCTCAGATGTTAAGCCGCTGTTTCTACTAATCTTGAAAGGTAAGGGGAGCTGTAGAAAGACCGAATGTCAGAACTCGAAAACTGGTTAAGACTGGTGGTCGAATTGGAGCGAAGCCATAGTTTATGATGAAAAACAGGAACACGGATGTAAAATCATTAAGTCTAACGTGATGCGAAACCAGCCAGTAATACAATTCCCTAGATAACAGCGAATGAGTTTTCATTGAAAAGCTTCAGACGAATAAATCTGTACAGGGAGTGTAAGTTGGAGATTGGTTAGAGATCTCTCTGTTTCCTTCGGATCTAGGAAGAGTAGAACCGTCCATAGAAGTTTAATTGGAAAAAGATTTCCTTTTTACTAAAAACTCCTTCACTTCATTCTAGAATCATAGCCTTGAAGTCTCTTTTGGCACAGGAGTAGAACAAAATCTGACTTTCATCGTCGGCCGAGTGCGTAAACTCTGAAGAGTCAAACCTTCGGAGAAAGTCTGCAGAACACGATAATCTGAGGATATCGACCGCTATTGCCGCGGAAGAAAAGCTTTAGACGCCCCCACTGGGGTCATAGTAGGTAGGGATCAGTTGAACCTTCCTCACTTACTAGCGCGCCACATCAGACGCCTATAAGACTGGAGTAGAAGGAATAACTCTATACTGTCTGGAGGCCTCTATAGTTGAATTTTGCTGACTTAATAGTCGTAAATCGACTCCGAAAAGAACATCTGGTTCCTCTGTTGGCCGGGATTAGTAAAGTGGAAGCCTTTCTCTGGTAGCCATAATCAAAAGGTTAAGTATGAAGAAACCTTCGACTCCAAGTGGTTAATTTCTTGACAGCTTTATCTACACCTTGACACGATCCTCTCTTGAGAAGCTAAGCTAGGTCAATGACCTCCAAAGAGATCCTTATCTCAGAGAACTCAAGAGAAACCTCTTTGGCTGTAAGGTTCAAAGAATCACAGCATTCTTTTTTCCGAGAGCAAACTTTGAAAAGCTCTGTAGGAACTTGATGAGATCTGTCATAGAAACGAAAATCTCTCAAGCTTTTAAGACAGCTCACAAGGGCTTCAAAAAACTTGCTCATAAGAGACTTTAGACAGAAAGGGCTACACCGATGTACTCAACCATCACCGGGCAATCTGTACAAATGTCGAAGATTACCATCTTACATTCATTCAAGGAATCTACTCCATCTTTCCATCTTATACTAAGAAGAACCAATCTCAACTCCAGCTGGTGGGCATGGTCTCTGCTTTAATTTACCCCATGGGCTAATCCATATGATACAGAAGAACCATCTTCACCCCCAGCTGATGGGCATGGACTCGGCTAAAGTAAAGTCTTCTCATCAGACTTCATCTAATCCCAGCAAAGAGTGGGAACCAAAGGAACTTTGAGGGGTAGACTCAAATCTTCCTCACATGTATGGAAGACTCAGGAATCCATATGAGAAGGGAGTCTTTTGATAAACTTTCCCCAAATAGACTTCTGAACTCATTCAATAGTTCTGTCTAGATCAGAACAGGAATAAGAGGCTTCAGCAACTGTTTCATGTAATGTTTGCAGCTGAAGCAAAAACTGTAGACTAAGTATCTGAAGAATGGTCGAATCACATTTCCAACCTCGAGAACCCAAAACAGCCGACGGAGCCAGGGACAGGAAAATGAGGAAATAGGTACTTTTTCAATTAGAGCCGACATTGGAATAAGGCGCACCACAATTCTGGGAAATCTTTCACAGTTTGGTATACTCTATTCAAATCAGGAATCTTTACCCAACTTTCCCCAGTGCGCTCTAAACTGGTAGTTACTTCGACTAGAAAGTGCAATGAGGGAGTAGCATTAGCCAATTAGTGGTTGAGTAGTCTCAGAAATCTCAGCGTGACTGCAATAGGAAGAGGAGCGGTCCCTGAGGTAGGCATCATAGTTGTGATGAATCATAGAAATGAGTCATGAGAAGAAAAACCACTCCGGATAGGTTACTCTAACAGATATCGTCATACATACACTTTAAAGTTTCCGCTCACAATCCTGGGAGGCAGACATACTTTACCGGACAAGCTATGATTTCTTACACTACATTGAAGAAATCATCATCATCTTACGTCTTGGATTTCGAAAAATCATACACATCATTCAACTTGAACTCTTATAAAAGAGTCACTAAAAGGCTTGTCATTGTTGCCAGAGGAACGTTCCCATCGGAGTAGAAATGCCTTCAAACTTTCATAAATATGGCGAGGAGAATCTTGTGTCTTTCTTGCTACTCTATGGAAACCCTTAGGCGGAGTGAGAAAGAATTCTTAACGATAGCGCTATCTCTGTACAGAGAACGCAACTACTATCACAGGAATATCTCTCCGAAGACTGAATATTAACTAAACATCTGTGTCGAGCGGGTTAGAGAACAGAACACGGATCTTCACCTTTCTGGTACGAGGTGAGTGAACGGGAGAGGAGGAACATTTCTAAAGCACGACGACGGCTAGACGCGTGATAGACTGGTAGGAAGACGGAGATGTAGAACGGTGAAAGATGGTAGGACAACGGCCCGATGGTTGAATAGATGAAAGAACGGTTGGTTTTACGGAGGAAAGGTAGAAGGGTTTACATCTGGAGAACAATGGTGACGGCCCGACGGAGATCGACGGAAGAAACGGTAGAAGCAATTTCAAAAGAATAACCACGGTAACAGACCGGCGATCGGTTAGGAGACGGACAGGCTGACTGTAAAAAACTGTACTCCTCTGCATGACAACTAAAATTTCCTCGGAGCCGTGGACGGAAAGCTCTGACTCTGTTGGAAAAGAATATCTAAACTCCACTATCGCCATAGAAAAGACTCATTTTCTGTATAACTAACTCATGACCCGTCATTAAATTAACAGTAAATCGGCGGTTCATTGCAGTAATAGAACCGCGGTTTAAACCCGGGACGTGAAGCACGGTTGTCAAGTAGTAGAACAGACTCTAGAATAATCATGACACTCATTTATATTAATTCTATAACATCAGCCACAATGCTATCGAGCCACCACGAAAAGCCTCCGGTCTTACGGGTAGTCCAATTCTCTATCAACATAAAATAGTCTTAACAATGGCCGAGGGGCTCTCCAGTGACTGCTACCACGGTTGTTGAACTCAGACCTATAATCATATGCATCACCACGGATGCCGTTGATAGCGGGCTTATTATCTATTACTCTACGGAGCGATGTGACAGCCCGACTGCTCACGTATTGAGGAATCATCATCGGACCGAGGCCAGTATCTCAAAGTTGAATACAATGATTCGCAGCTGGATAATCAAGTGTAAAGAGCCGTGAAGCCGTCGGTCGTACCGGTACCACCGGTACAATAAGCCATGGTTTGATAACTGTAGAAGGCGGCATCGTCAACTACTCACCCGTTGATAATCTTCCAATCCACTATGAAGGGAAGGAGTGGATAGATTAGCCAATTCTGATTCACATCAATCTAGCCCTTTATCTTCATAAAAGAAGATAGTGTGGGCTGGGCGAAATTGCCCTATAAACTGTTATGTAACCTCTGCAACCACGGTAGTAGTAACGCCTGGAGACTATAATCATAGGTAGATCTTGTGGGTCTGGATTGGTAGAAATATTTGGGTATAGTCTTCGCTGGTCGCTGACCCGGAGGGCGATGCCCTGGACGGAGATAGAACTGTGTAGCCTTGGCCTTAAACCCTTGTCCGTTCTCTCCATATACCATCCAATTCGTCCAAATACTTCTGGATTTCCAATTCTGACCATACTCAGTGTATATATACCAGGTCCTTCTCTTTGAACAATAACGCACTTCACACAGTTCATGCGGGTTCTTGTCTTGTCTTGAAGGAACTCTTACACTCAACATCTGCGGATGGCACGGTAGAAGGCATCTTTCTGCAACATCAAAGTAATACGAACATGCCGCGGCCTTTATATACAGTAATCAAACCGGCCTAGAACCTGATATCCAAATGTAGATAGGAATAGGCCCAGGAGACAAGACGGACGAGACAAGACAGACGCAGGCACTGAGAAAAACAGATTACATGGTTGCCCCGGAGTCTATAAAATGGCGAAAGGATATAATATAATTAATGCAAGGGAGGCAGACACGAGACCGGGACATTCCCCAACATGCCCTGCGGTCAATTGTGGACCTTCCAAAGGGGGGATCTAAACTGGCCAAGGAATAAGCCCACTAAATACCCGCAGTACGAGCGCCTAAAACGTCCTGAGGCGCGCGGGGCCACCATGTAAGGATAATTACATAAACTTTTATCTCAACATCTCCGAATTTCGAACTTCCAATCCTGATCCTCCGAATTCCATCTTGAAAAATCTTCACAAACATCATCAGCACTGCATTCTACCAAAGCTCCGATGAACAGTAGTTTGTACAAAACATCCTCCAGATGCGATATATAAATATAATGTCTCCACTAATAGGCGATATGGGGAAAAAAATTATGTCTAAATATCCCAATAAAAATTCAACATGGTGCCCCGAACTGAGACACAAAAAAAAAAGATCATGGATGCCAGTGGGGATAGTGATGGGCGTACCGATGCTAGCGTGGGACCGCTATTAGGCATGGGCGCGCCAAAATTTTTAATGTGGCATAAGGGGTGTCTGATGGCTTTTTTGAGCACAAAAAATGCACTAGTTGGATCATTTCGTAATGTATAAAATGGATTAAATAGAAAATTGTAAAGCGCTTTGATACATTGTGAAAGGCGCTATATAAATGTCGACATTTAATGTGTGAAATCTATTAGAGAAATGAGTGTACTGCTCCTTAAATACTATTACTAAGCACAACTTTGCAATGAAGCATGATAATTCAAGTACTTTTCAGTGTGTAAATGCTATGCCTTTTCAATTTTAATCCTCTGACATATTAAAATTAATGGTGACAAATTAATAATATGCTATTTGCCAAGTATTTAGCCCATTCCTAAGTATAATCAAATGTCTTAAAAGCAGGATTTTTTTTAAAAATGTGCACCATTTTACTTGATTATGGTTCAGTAGATACCAAAAGGAAAAAAAATATTTTTAGTTGATTTTGAATGTTTGTTTTTAAAGTTACAATTTTTATATCACATACACTGTCCCATGGGCCACTCTAGTAATTTCAGTCAGTTTACGGACAGAATTGACAAAAGCTCAAATTTCTTACAAGACTGAGTGTATACATAGGATAAACATATTGATTAAACCAAACTCCTACTGCAAAGCAAAATATTTTCATGGGGAGGGGGCTATTTTTTGGTGGCAATTTTAGATACTTCTTTGTTGCTAATGCCCTTTTTTTGCAAATTTTTTAGATCCTATTGGCAAATTTAGATAATTCCTTTGTTGTCAAATAATTCTTTATCTTCATATTGGAACAAGCTATTTCGCAAATTTTAATAATTCTTTATTGCAATTTTATAAAAGTATCTTTTTTAATAGTTGCCAATTTTAGATAATTCTTTATGCACATATTGGTTATTAATTAATTCCATTTTTTTAGGAAAATCTTTCTTGCAAATTTTAAAATTGTAATTTTCTTTTTCCCAATTTATAATTTGTTTTTTTTTTGCCAAACATTTTAGACAATTCTTTTTTCCTTCTTTAATTTTTAGTTTTAAATTTTATGTTTTTTTTTTTTTCAAATTTTATATAATTTGTTATGCACATGTTAGAAATTCTTCTTTTCCTTTAAATTTTAGATAATTCCTTTTTCCACTTTTCAGGGGTTCCAATTTGAGAAATCGGTGAACAGTGTTCCACACAACAGGTCCAAATATTTGGTCTTTTTAAATTCACATTGTCAACATACTTCTCATGGAAAAGTCCAAAAATAATCTCCGCGAAATATAAACCACTATCCAATAGTTATTACACATAATTGTTAGTACTCTACCTGAATCTTGGGAATATTTTCCACATGACGGTAAATAATGAGTCTGGTGAAATGGCTGACTGGCCACCTTGCCATAATGCGCACAGTACTCTTCGTAATTCCTCCACCAATGATCTGCATCAATTAAGAAAAAATAAGTGAAATTAACAAGAATTATGCAGTATCTAATTAATAGGGTTCTACAACAAGCAAATGTAGTAAATGTGAGTGATAGGTGTTACAATCCCCACGTTGATGAGGGCATGATGCGATCAAGGAATGAGTCAAAACTCATCCGTTATTAACACCTTATTTTGTTTGAGCCACTTAAAGGTGCAACAAGAGATTTCAAAAAACAGGCGTCCGTAAAAAATTTGAAAATTCCGATTTTTGCACTAGTCTAAAGCTTTTTATTATTTCTGCAGTCAAATAAAAGGTAGAGAATCTATTGAATATCTAATCCATATGAAATCACTACATATCACAGAAAATATAGACGACTTGAAATCTCTTGTTGCACCTTTAATACTACTGCAATCCCTATAATTAAAAGAGCATTACTAACATCCATATGGGCTAATCCCATATAAGCATTGCTCAGCTCTGGATTGATATAATCTCACCTGCACCTGGTAGTCTGCCCATTTAAAGAGGGTGCTATTTCATCTATTACTATTGACTTGGGACTAATCCTATACAAATATTGCTCAGCTCTAGATTGACATAATCTCCCCTACACCTGGTAGTCTGGTATTTCATGTTAACATTTACAGCCATCAAACCCTCTCGGTTATGGATTATGATGGTATGAAGATATTTTAAGTTGGCTAAGGTGAAAAGAAGTGTAACATCCAACTCTTTCTTTGAACACAGCACACAAGAAATTTGCATATGTCATACATTTTATGTTCTATACATAAAATTGTGTTAAATTCCCGATTAGCCAAACATTTGTTTCTCTTTCAGATGATTTCAAGTATGCAATGAACACTTCTTTTAATCCCAGGTTTAATTCCAGGGGAAAGAATTTGCTTCTGAATTCTTTCAACATTGTAGCAGAGTACTTACACATCATCATGCTTGAGGTTGCGTGTGTTGTATATTCTTTTCCCTGCCGTTTTGCCACTTCTTAGCTCTACTGCCGGTAACTCCTTAAAGAAACCGGCAAACTGGTGAATGTTACTGTAATAAAAGAAAAACATGGTTCATTAGTATATACATACCTAATGATTTTGTTACTTATCTTTCATTAATATGTAAAAGACACAGAATACCTATAGATGTGGGTTTTAATTACCATTTTTAGAGTGTGCACATGCTATGTGGGGCATCAGATCAGTGAGAGGGTGTTGCAATGGTAGAGGTCACCAAGGATACCCGAGGTCACATGAGGTCACCATGGTCAAATGAGGTCAC